>JARYGA010002826.1:0-128335 GCA_030545235.1 Helianthus tuberosus
AGAAAAAATAAAAACAATGCCTCTATCGTTATTTTGGTGTTCCGGGTAAAATCCGGTTGTTCGGTTAGGTACCGATTCGTTAAAGCGCCAAATTACACCTTTTAGTGTCTTTTAAGTACTTTTCTTGTACCCTTTCAATTCCCAATACTTAGGGAAATATTCTGGATAATAAAACGACATTTTTGCATAATATTTCAGTGCCAAAATGCTGATTATAGCTGAATTATGTAAATTTCTGCACTTAAAGTGCGTTTCGGGTGCTTTTTAGTGCTTATTTTTGCTTTCGTAATGCATATATATTAAACCATTGTATGTACTCTTGGGTTTTAATGCATTCTTGTTGTCGGACCTACACCTAGGCTCCAATTTTATTGTCTGACTGCTTTCTGCAGTTCTGTTGACACAGTGTGTCTTACCGGTGAGTTTACTATTATTTTTGACGCAACGCTCTCGTTTATGCATAAAGAAATATTTTGTAGTATACAACGTGCATGAATTCACTTGTTTAATCATGTGTTCAGACATTGCTGACAATTAAGCACATAATTGCAGTCATTAAATAATAATTAAATTGTACGGAAATTACCGGTTTAGTGCCAGTTGTCACAGTCTCCCCCCGTTAAAAGAATTTCGTCCCGAAATTCAGGCTGAGCTAACTCTCGCAGGAGTCTTCTTGAATAGGTGGGGATACTTTTCTTTGAACTGGTCTTCACGTTCCCATGTGTACTCGGGTCCGTGCTTAGAGCTCCAACGTACTTTGACAAGTTTCACACTGCTCCTCCTGGTCTTGTTGACTTTCCAGTCGGTAACCTCAACGGGTTGTTCTGTAAATCGGAGGGCTTCATCAATATGCACTTCATCCATCGGGATGATCACGTTTTCTTGTGTTGGACTCTTCTTCAGGTTGGACACATGAAACGTATCATGTACTCCATTAAGTTCTTCCGGTAATTCCAACTTGTATGCCACGGTACCAATTCTTTTCAATATTCTGAATGGTCCGATGTATCATGGATTCAGCTTTCCACGCTTTCCAAATCTGACTACGCCTTTCCATGGTGAGACTTTTAACAACACATTGTCTCCCACCTTGAATTCTACTGATTTTCTTTTCGGATCAGCGTAGCTCTTTTGTCGATCTCGAGCCGCCTTAATGCGCTCTCGGATCTGCACAATCTTGTCGGTTGTCTCTTGTACAAGTTCAGGACCAACCATACGTTTATCTCCGGCATCTGCCCAACATAAGGGCGATCGGCACTTGCGGCCATACAGAGCTTCGAACGGCGCGGCTTTTATGCTCGTATGATAACTGTTATTGTAGGAAAACTCAACTAAAGGTAGATGAGTATCCCAGCTGCCGCCTAGATCCAAGACACATGCGCGAAGCATATCTTCTAACGTTTGTATAGTCCGTTCGCTCTGGCCGTCTGTTTGCGGGTGGAATGCCGTGCTCAGATCTAACTGAGATCCAAAGGCTTCCTGAAATGATTGCCAGATTCTTGAGACAAAGCGTCCATCTCTGTCTGAAATGATTGAGATTGGCACTCCATGACGTGCCACAATTTCTCTTAAGTATATTTCAGCAAGCTTTCCAGTGCTGTCTTTTTCTCGGATCGGTAGGAAGTGCGCAGACTTTGTTAACCGATCAACTATTACCCATATCATATCGTGCCCTCTCGGGGTCCTGGGTAATTTCGTTATGAAGTCCATCGAGATTTGTTCCCACTTCCACACGGGAATCTCTGGTTGTTGTAGTAGGCCGGACGGTTTCTGATATTCTGCCTTAACCTTGGCGCAGGTTAGGCATTTTCCAACATAAATAGCAACGTCGTTTTTGAGTCTCGGCCACCAATAATATTCTTTCAAGTCTTGATACATTTTGTCCGATCCTGGATGGATCGAATATCTCGATTTGTGGGCTTCATTAAGGATGACTTCTCGTATGCCACCATAGAGTGGAACCCAAATACGCTTCTTAAAGTATAAGGCTGTCACACCCCGACCACGTAGAACATACAAAACGTGGCGGAAACATCGGGGCGTGTTGCAACAGAATTAATGTTTCATAACCATGGATATCAAAAGTGTTTCGTTTTATTAAACATTGAATAATTACATCGTCGGGAAATCTAAATACACAATTTAAACATAGTCTATCATTGTTATTGAGTCACTAAGGCCTTGTCCAGTCCTATGTGAGCATGCATCCTATCATTCGATATCTTTCAACAATACCTGAAACATATGTGAAAACGAGGTCAGCAAAGAAATGCTGGCGAGTACATAGGTTTTGTGAAAATAAGATTCATGACTTCTGTTTTAAGAAAATGTTTAGTCATGAACCTTGTAATTTGCTTTGTCTTTGTAAATCATTTGAAAAATAATAAGTTCAGGTGATATGTATAATAAGAGAATAATGCATGATTAAATGAATAACCATGTAAAAATGAGTTTATATAAGATAAGTTGTTTGTAAATAAATGTCTTGTGAAAAGTATGTTACTTGTATAAAATGTTCTATGTCTCGAGCTGAAATGATTCAAATAACGCTACAATATGTAATACCATACAAACACTTATATATAGGAAGTACCAGCGGCGTATCCACCATGCTTGTATCATATTCCACACGCATTGTTACTTAATCACTTAATCAAACCAAACCACCAAAGTAATGTTCATGCCCAATGTAAATCATGTAATATGTAACCAAAACCCAATCGTATATCGCTTTGAAGCCAATCGTTTACCCAATCGTTAAAACATCGTGTGAAAACCAATCGTTTACCCAATCGTTAAATTCGTTTTAGGTCGTGAAACTACTTAAATGGTCGTCTCGCTAATAACATTCAAACCTTCTTGACTCGCATTAATAAACCCTTACCAAAGGATAGATTAACAATTCGCATTAATAAACCCTTACCAAAGGAAAGATTAACAACTCGCATTAATAAACCCTTACCAAAGAGTAAATTAACAATTACAGATTCAGTCGCTACCCACAACACCCACACATAACTACGGGTGTAGTAACTAACGGGATTTGTCAGATCCTATGGTACCATAACCTAATACTGGTCGGCTTGATCATTGCTAATGAATGTCATTTGTTATGTAACTACAACCAACAAGTTTGTTCACTTTTTGAAATCGTTATTAGTTTTGTATAAATCGTCTTAATTGTTTTTGAAACCATCGTTATAACATCGAAAACATTTAGCACATATGAGTCACCCCAAAACAATTGAAAGCAGTAAAATAGGGGAATAATGTACTCGCCTGAAAATGCTTGGAGGTCTTGAACAACAACCAAACAAAGCTAGAGGGAGCACGGAATCAGTCGACAATCTAAAACTATATAAATAAACCGGACTTAAATCGGGAGATCGGATAGGATGAGGCTTGGTAAACCAAATGAGTCTTGGAACTCATATGATATGGTTTAACAAGGCCTACATACTACAATGAAACCAAACCTAAGTGCTTTCGACCCATCGCGACCCATTAAGGTAGCTTATGCTACTTTAACGCGTCGTGCGCGTGAAACGCGTTCGGACCGTCTAACTAGTCCTATGACAAGTGTTATATGCCTAAACATGTTACATAATCAGTTATGTGACAAAAGTTTAGGTTACATATGCTTAATTACCAATTATACATGAAAAGGGTATTCTGGTAATTTACCTAAGGCATATAAACTACCTATCATGCAACTACTTAAACGAAGCGACCATAAGGTATAACCTCGGAAGGTTATTCCCTACCTACTGTGGTCACCTAATGTATTTGGTCGGATCCTAATGATCGACCAAATGGGTTGGGTTCGAGGTATAAGCGATTTATCAGATCGCTTACCCTACGACCCTAGACAACGTGGAAATCAGTAGGCATAGTCCCAAGGGACTATAACCAACGTGATTACACTCACGTTGCGAAGTTCAAACGAACTTCGCATTGACCATTACTGGTCAACGCTGAAAGTCAAACAAAGTTTGACTTTCTGACTCGAAAAGCAATAAAATAAGGAAAAGAACGAAAGAATACTTACGAAGGGTCCCCGAATGCTAATCCTGATCCAAGAACTCAGGTATGAAACAATGGTTTCAACTTAGAGCTCTCAAATCAGAATTCTTGTAAGAAATGAGGTTGGGGTGATGGGGTATTTATAGTTTTCGGGTAACCGTTAGGATCGTTTCATGGAAAACGTGCCATGATCCAAGGCGTACACTTGTCGGAAACTCATGGTGGCTAAAAGTGATCCTTATCAGCTGACTAAGCGAATGAGAATGTGTGGTTGTGAACGAAACAGCTGCAATCTGATGTAAATACACTTAATCTGGTCTGGTTAGGCAGTCGCGTAGTGCTACTGCCAAGGCATTAGGCAGTCGCGCTACGCTAGCACCCCCCCTGTTTCAGAAATGTTTCAGAATTGGCAGAAATGGTCCCTGCACGTGTTTAAGGCCTTTTTCGATGCGTTTGAGCCCCGTTAACCTCATTTCAAGGCTCTAAAATGAAGTTAAAGTATAGGGAACTCAAAACATGCTCAAAAATATGTCGGATGTTGGTTCGTTTGGCCGTACGAACGCGATGTTCGCTTAATTACGACGGAATGCGCATAAGCGCTAAAAACGATCCAAAATGCGCGACGAATGGATTTTTCACATGCCAAACACTAAAATATAATATAGTCATGCTTACATAAATTTTTGGATGTCCGGGTGTATTCAGAACGTAAGATATGCGCGAAAATGCAAACTTGTGCACTTTTTGACACTTTTAGTCCCTGAATGACCCAAAAGTTTATTTTAGCATACCGAACCCCTCAAAGCCTATTTCTAAGCTATGTAAAGGATATTTATGGTATGTTTAACTTATGGTCATGTTCCGGAATGTCTGTTACAGTTCAAATTGGCATACTTTCGCAGTTTGTCAAATTTAGTCCCTGTAAGCGAATTAACTTGTTTTTGCCATACCAAAGCCTTCAAAACTTATTTCTAAGTTATGTAAAGGTTATTTAAGGTATGTTAAGCCTATGTCACTATTCCGGAGTGTTTGTTGCATTAAACTGGTTATATTTACGTATCAGTGCGCGTATAACCTTCCAGAAAGCGATTTAGAGTTTGAAATTGAACAAGAATTGATATGTGCAAATGATACACATATTTTTACAAATCCCAAGTATGAAATATAATATTTCATTGGTTCGGTATTTGTTTGATGTCCGTGGAGGCACAGGTGTTACAGTCTCCCCTACTTTAGGAAATTTCGTCCCGAAATTTATTTAGAGGAAACTTGTGAGAGCTTGAAAACATGAAGTTGAAAAGATCGAACAATATTGATTAGGGTTCTGAACTTCTAGTAACCTTTAATAACATCATGATTGCAATGTAAGAGGGATACTTATATACAAGTATATGAAGCGTCATTGGTGCGTCCACCGTACCTCCATTACATCGTTCTCATTTCGTTATTGTTGTCACTATCGGCTCTTACACATAATAAATCTTACTGGGTTTCTGTGCACTAAATTTCTTAATTATGTACGCGTCCATAATCAGACAATTCCTTGCATAGTTCACACAGTCTATTTTATAACGTGTAGGGGAAAACCAAATGGACAATCCTGTGATGAGTGTGACTAGACCGCCATAGAGTCCTTTTAATTAAATCAATAAATGATCTAAATAGACTATCAAGGAGTCTGTCCAGCTACATCACTAGATGTCGTCCTTTAACCAAATTGTGAATCAATCTTTTTTTTTTTACTAGACCACCAAAGGGTCTCTCATCGAATCATGGAATGGTACTATATAACCCAAGGGTCTTAACTACCAGGTAGAAGCCCATTAAGGATTTAAGGTAGTACCTTTTGAATATCCTACTATGAATCCCTCATATGAAAACATGAAAGATTCTACGAGGATTTGAAAATCGGATCACACAAAATCATAGAGGAGCACATAAACATATATCACATAACCACAAAATTATTTGTTAATTTGTCTTGTAAATTGCGTACATGCATTTAAAGCACACTTGAAATCCATTCCGTGGATTTCATTTGGTACTTTAAATGTTATCAAGAATCCAACTATAAAGATAGAAAGATTCAAAAAAAAAAATTCGATTTCGATTACTAGGAACCGAAGTGTTCGAATTAAGGTACATAAGGAATCCAATTTAGGACCCTGATTTGAATGATAATCATCCACAAGGATCTAATTGTAAAGATAAAAAGATCCCATATGAATTTTTAGAAGTTGAAGATGCTTTGAAACCTTGCACTGGATGTGTTTAGGTCAAAACATGATGTAAAATGCTTATGAAGTTAAGATGCTTGATATGTCAAGGCGACATATGAAGCAGAATTTTGAAGGTTAAGTCAATGTATGAGGAAATTATTTTTGAAAACTATGCATGGGGTTCTTTTAAGAAAAATGTGTTTAACGTTTTTGAAACCTTATATATAATACTTTTGAAATCATAAAGTAGGTGTATTAGATAGATATATTTAAAAATGTTTTAAAATGATGCGAGATGAATTTTGAAATTATGTATAAGGTTTTGAAAGACATGAATGATGCTTTTCGAAATCATGCACTTGATAAGAAAATGTATTGTGTTAATATTGTCTTCAGACTATATGAAATATTTTGAAATTAGAAAGGTTGGTTTTGATAACATGGCCAATGTTTTTGAAATAACATAGACAATGTATCTAGAAAAATTGTTTTCAAACTATATGAAATGTTTTGAGATCATGAAGATTGTTTTGAAAATACTTGTACTGTGTATGTTGAAAAATCAAAACGTAATGGGTATGAGATTTGAAAATACCCTTAGTTATCTAACCAAGGATTTAAAGGCACAGATGTGCGAAAAGCACGATTACTCATAATGTCACTAAATTTTCTGTACTTTGTTTCTTAGAGTGAAACGAGTACTTAAAATTTTCGAGGGAATCATGAGCAATCATTTGAAAGAGAGAAATCACAAGAGTAGTTTGTAAGGTACATAGTTCCTTGATGTAGGTATCATAGGAAAAGCCATACACACCTAGCAGGGGGTTGAGCTGGTTGGTTGGGGACTGCTTTACCATTGTGAGCGACCATGGCGAAGTTCTGAGAAGCCTTTCGCTTCTTTGACTTCTTAGAGGATCGTTCATCCATGGTCTTTGATTCCTCGATTGGTTTATTGGCTGATGGTGTTGTCGCCTGACTAGGTCCTGCCTGTCTTGGTGACTCTTGAGTGGCTTCATCCTGGAGATGATACATGGCAGTAGCTAATTCAACAGTCTTCAGGACTACTTCGCCTATTCACTGAGCGAATTTTGGCTGCTTGTTCAGATATCTGGGCGTCATCGTGATGAAGAGACATTCTTGAAGAAAAAGAAAGGCATAGGGAGAAACAGGTGAAAGATTATTGGACAATCAAAACAGAAAGATAACGCATGAAAATTGCGATCATTTGTTTGTTACCTAAGGCAAACAAATGAGACGGTGACTAATCAAAGTAAATGGGTCGAAAATAATGTATCACGAAGACATGCTCGCCTATAAGTGAACACTCATCCCAAGAATTCCCAGGTAAGCACAACTGGTCTCGCGTCTGATGAGATGTATACGAAGTGCTTGCCTAGTCAGAAAACCCAGAATACAGGCATTCACCCTTCCAGTTTGCACGTGTTCACATTATTTAAAACCCAAAACCTTGACGAAGTTTTGAAAACTCAAAGGGTTTCAAAACCATATAATAGAGAGTTCAAAACCTTACAATAGATGGTTCAAAACCTAGTAACCAATCATCCTAGAACAGATGATTAGTTTTCAAAGCGGTTTTGAAAATTGTGTTCTTGTTGTGGTCGTCGCCTAAGGATAGGTGACGGTATTGTTTTATGACTAAACGCAAGTAAACTCGCGTTAGGGTCCTAAGAAGGTTATAGACTAGGTCAAAGCATTACTAATAACCTAATTCCCTATAACCATTGGCTCTGATACCATCTTTCCTGTCACACCCCGACCACGTAGAACATACAAAACGTGGCGGAAACATCGGGGCGTGTTGCAACAGAATTAATGTTTCATAACCATGGATATCAAAAGTGTTTCGTTTTATTAAACATTGAATAATTACATCGTCGGGAAATCTAAATACACAATTTAAACATAGTCTATCATTGTTATTGAGTCACTAAGGCCTTGTCCAGTCCTATGTGAGCATGCATCCTATCATTCGATATCTTTCAACAATACCTGAAACATATGTGAAAACGAGGTCAGCAAAGAAATGCTGGCGAGTACATAGGTTTTGTGAAAATAAGATTCATGACTTCTGTTTTAAGAAAATGTTTAGTCATGAACCTTGTAATTTGCTTTGTCTTTGTAAATCATTTGAAAAATAATAAGTTCAGGTGATATGTATAATAAGAGAATAATGCATGATTAAATGAATAACCATGTAAAAATGAGTTTATATAAGATAAGTTGTTTGTAAATAAATGTCTTGTGAAAAGTATGTTACTTGTATAAAATGTTCTATGTCTCGAGCTGAAATGATTCAAATAACGCTACAATATGTAATACCATACAAACACTTATATATAGGAAGTACCAGCGGCGTATCCACCATGCTTGTATCATATTCCACACGCATTGTTACTTAATCACTTAATCAAACCAAACCACCAAAGTAATGTTCATGCCCAATGTAAATCATGTAATATGTAACCAAAACCCAATCGTATATCGCTTTGAAGCCAATCGTTTACCCAATCGTTAAAACATCGTGTGAAAACCAATCGTTTACCCAATCGTTAAATTCGTTTTAGGTCGTGAAACTACTTAAATGGTCGTCTCGCTAATAACATTCAAACCTTCTTGACTCGCATTAATAAACCCTTACCAAAGGATAGATTAACAATTCGCATTAATAAACCCTTACCAAAGGATAGATTAACAACTCGCATAAATAAACCCTTACCAAAGAGTAAATTAACAATTACAGATTCAGTCGCTACCCACAACACCCACACATAACTACGGGTGTAGTAACTAACGGGATTTGTCAGATCCTATGGTACCATAACCTAATACTGGTCGGCTTGATCATTGCTAATGAATGTCATTTGTTATGTAACTACAACCAACAAGTTTGTTCACTTTTTGAAATCGTTATTAGTTTTGTATAAATCGTCTTAATTGTTTTTGAAACCATCGTTATAACATCGAAAACATTTAGCACATATGAGTCACCCCAAAACAATTGAAAGCAGTAAAATAGGGGAATAATGTACTCGCCTGAAAATGCTTGGAGGTCTTGAACAACAACCAAACAAAGCTAGAGGGAGCACGGAATCAGTCGACAATCTAAAACTATATAAATAAACCGGACTTAAATCGGGAGATCGGATAGGATGAGGCTTGGTAAACCAAATGAGTGTTGGAACTCATATGATATGGTTTAACAAGGCCTACATACTACAATGAAACCAAACCTAAGTGCTTTCGACCCATCGCGACCCATTAAGGTAGCTTATGCTACTTTAACGCGTCGTGCGCGTGAAACGCGTTCGGACCGTCTAACTAGTCCTATGACAAGTGTTATATGCCTAAACATGTTACATAATCAGTTATGTGACAAAAGTTTAGGTTACATATGCTTAATTACCAATTATACATGAAAAGGGTATTCTGGTAATTTACCTAAGGCATATAAACTACCTATCATGCAACTACTTAAACGAAGCGACCATAAGGTATAACCTCGGAAGGTTATTCCCTACCTACTATGGTCACCTAATGTATTTGGTCGGATCCTAATGATCGACCAAATGGGTTGGGTTCGAGGTATAAGCGATTTATCAGATCGCTTACCCTACGACCCTAGAAAACGTGGAAATCAGTAGGCATAGTCCCAAGGGACTATAACCAACGTGATTACACTCACGTTGCGAAGTTCAAACGAACTTCGCATTGACCATTACTGGTCAACGCTGAAAGTCAAACAAAGTTTGACTTTCTGACTCGAAAAGCAATAAAATAAGGAAAAGAACGAAAGAATACTTACGAAGGGTCCCCGAATGCTAATCCCGATCCAAGAACTCAGGTATGAAACAATGGTTTCAACTTAGAGCTCTCAAATCAGAATTCTTGTAAGAAATGAGGTTGGGGTGATGGGGTATTTATAGTTTTCGGGTAACCGTTAGGATCGTTTCATGGAAAACGTGCCATGATCCAAGGCGTACACTTGTCGGAAACTCATGGTGGCTAAAAGTGATCCTTATCAGCTGACTAAGCGAATGAGAATGTGTGGTTGTGAACGAAACAGCTGCAATCTGATGTAAATACACTTAATCTGGTCTGGTTAGGCAGTCGCGTAGCGCTACTTCCAAGGCATTAGGCAGTCGCGCTACGCTAGCACCCCCCTGTTTCAGAAATGTTTCAGAATTGGCAGAAATGGTCCCTGCACGTGTTTAAGGCCTTTTTCGATGCGTTTGAGCCCCGTTAACCTCATTTCAAGGCTCTAAAATGAAGTTAAAGTATAGGGAACTCAAAACATGCTCAAAAATATGTCGGATGTTGGTTCGTTTGGCCGTACGAACGCGATGTTCGCTTAATTACGACGGAATGCGCATAAGCGCTAAAAACGATCCAAAATGCGCGAAGAATGGATTTTTCACATGCCAAACACTAAAATATAATATAGTCATGCTTACATAAATTTTTGGATGTCCGGGTGTATTCAGAACGTAAGATATGCGCGAAAATGCAAACTTGTGCACTTTTTGACACTTTTAGTCCCTGAATGACCCAAAAGTTTATTTTAGCATACCGAACCCCTCAAAGCCTATTTCTAAGCTATGTAAAGGATATTTATGGTATGTTTAACTTATGGTCATGTTCCGGAATGTCTGTTACAGTTCAAATTGGCATACTTTCGCAGTTTGTCAAATTTAGTCCCTGTAAGCGAATTAACTTGTTTTTGCCATACCAAAGCCTTCAAAACTTATTTCTAAGTTATGTAAAGGTTATTTAAGGTATGTTAAGCCTATGTCACTATTCCGGAGTGTTTGTTGCATTAAACTGGTTATATTTACGTATCAGTGCGCGTATAACCTTCCAGAAAGCGATTTAGAGTTTGAAATTGAACAAGAATTGATATGTGCAAATGATACACATATTTTTACAAATCCCAAGTATGAAATATAATATTTCATTGGTTCGGTATTTGTTTGATGTCCGTGGAGGCATAGGTGTTACAAAGGCTCCCTCTTCATTTGGCACCATGTATTTCAGCATACCCCGTAGGTATTCAGCTTTACGGTTCTCTTCTTTAAGAGCTTCTTGTTGTGCATCACGAATGCACGCAGTGAGGTTCGTTCGAATCGTCATTTCCAATGCTCGAACCCTTAGGGTCTTAACCCTTTCTTTTCGGCTCAACGCGTCCGCTACAACGTTTGCCTTTCCAGGATGGTACTTAATCTCACAGTCATAATCGTTCAGCAGCTCGACCCAACGTCGCTGGCGCATATTCAATTCCTTCTGATCAAATATGTGTTGTAAGCTTTTGTGATCTGTGAAAATTGTACATCGAGTACCATATAAATAATGTCGCCAGATCTTCAGGGCGAATACCACTGCGCCCAACTCCAGGTCGTGAGTGGTATAGTTTCTTTCATGAACCTTCAATTGTCTCGAAGCGTAAGCGATGACTTTTTGGCGTTGCATGAGCACGCAACCCAAGCCTTGTCGTGAGGCGTCGCAGTATACCACGAAGTCTTCAGTGCCTTCGGGTAATGATAGTATCGGTGCATCACAGAGCTTGTTCTTAAGTAGCTGAAAGGCTTCTTCCTGTTTGTGACCCCAGTCGTATTTCTTGTCTTTCTGTGTAAGGGTTGTTAGCGGTTGAGCTATCTTTGAGAAATTCTCAATGAATCGCCGATAGTAGCCCGCTAAGCCCAAAAATTGTGGAACTTCAGTTGGGGTCTTGGGAGCTTCCCAGTTCTTTATTGCTTCTATCTTGGATGGGTCTACATGAATGCCCTTCTCATTCACAACGTGACCAAGAAATTGTACTTCGCGAATCCAGAATTCGCATTTCGAGAACTTTGCATAGAGCTTCTCTTTCGTTCGCGAGTAAATCAGGATATCGTCGATAAATACAATCACGAATTTATCGAGATATGGTTTGCATACGCGGTTCATCAGATCCATAAAGACCGCTGGTGCATTCGTCAGCCCAAACGGCATCACAAGAAATTCGTAGTGCCCATATCGCGTTCTGAATGCAGTCTTTGGTATGCTTTCCTCTTGGATTCTCAGCTGATGGTATCCAGATCGAAGGTCGATCTTGGAATAGTAGCTTGATCCTTGCAGTTGATCAAATAAGTCATCAATCCTTGGTAGCGGGTACCGATTCTTGATAGTGAGCTTGTTCAGTTCCCTGTAATCGATACACATCCGCAGTGTTCCATCCTTCTTCTTTACGAATAATACTGGAGCTCCCCAGGGTGAGAAGCTTGGCCTTATGAATCCTTTATCCAACAACTCCTGCAGTTGTGTAGATAATTCTTGCATTTCGGATGGAGCAAGTCGATAGGGAGCCTTGGCCACAGGAGCGGCTCCTGGAACCAAGTCTATACGGAATTCGACTTGTCGTTGCGGAGGTAGTCCTGGCAGATCTTCAGGGAACACATCAGGAAATTCCTTCACCACAGGAATGTCTTCGAGTTTTGGCCCCACAGCCTTCTTGTCTACAACGTGTGCTAGGAAAGCGACACATCCTTTCCTTAAGCACTTCTGTGTCTTCATGCAACTGATGATTCGAAGAGGTGTGTCTCGTTTTTCTCCATGCACGATGAGAGTTTCACCATTCGTTAAAGGGATGCGAATGATTTTCTCATGACAAATAACTTCAGCTTTGTTCTTGGACAACCAGTCCATCCCGGCTACTACATCGAAGCTACCCAATTGAATAGGTAGGAGGTCTATGCTAAATCTTCGTTCACCAAGTTCTAGTGTGCAGCCTCTAACAACTTCGCTCGATTCAACAAGTTTACCATTGGCTAGCTCTATGGAATAAGAAATTTCTAATCTACTAGATTCTATTCCGAGTATGCGTTTAAATTCCACAGACATGAAGCTATAATCGGCGCCAGTGTCAAATAATATGGATGCAAAATGATTGTTAATGAGGAACGTACCGGTGACCACGTTAGGGTCCTCGCGTGCGTTCTTTGCTCCAATCACAAATGCTCTAGCCTGAGCATTGTTTCCCTCTGGGCAATCCTTCATGAAATTATCATTGCTTCCACACTTGAAGCATCCTTGGTTCCGCCCTTTCCCGTTACCATTCTTGTTACCAGCACCGTTCCCATTTCGGTTCTTTCCTTTTCCCCAACAGTCTTCTATTTGATGACCCAATTTACCACATTTGTCGCACCTAGGAATGCGACAAGCTCCTTCATGATGATACTTACATTTTTGGCATCTAGGTATGGAGCCTTGGTATGCTTTGGTTGCATGGGTTTTCGCCTCCTGGGACGGGTTAGCGTCACGCTTCTTGCTGAAACCCTTGTTGTTACGAGTTGCTTGGTTCAAACTTGTATGCTTTCTCTTTTTGTCGCCGGACGATTCAGCATGTGTCTCGGTCTTCTCTGTTGGGTTTAGTGATAACTTCTTCATACGAACACAATCTTCAATCAGACTAACAGCCAGAGTTACAGCCTCAGTGATTGTTTGTGGTTTGGCCGACGTCACCATGCCACGAAACTCTGGGGCCAGTCCCCAAATGTAGCGTTCAACGCGCTTGAATTCGGGAGTCACCATGTAGGGAAGCACTCTTGACAGATCGTGGAACCTTCGAGTATAACCATTAATGTCAGCACCTACCATGGTCAAGTGCCAGAACTCCGTTTCCAGCCTTTGGAGTTCAGCGCGAGAGCAATACTTCTCTCTCATTCTTTCCTTCAGTTCCTCCCAAGTTAAGCCATAAGCGGCATCATCACCCAAAGTTTGGGCTTGCAGGTTCCACCAAGTCAGAGCTTCATCGACAAACAACCCAGTAGCAAAGGTGACTTGTTGATCCGCAGTACACTTGCTCATGCGGATAGTAGCTTCAGTCTTCTCCGTCCAGCGCACAAATGCTACTGCACCTCCTGTGCCGTCATAGTTCATCGGCTTGCAGTCGAGAAACTGCTTGAATGTGCAGCCTGGAATTGATTCAACCAATTCACATGTGAGCAATCGAAGAAATAATGAAACAAAGACCGTTCATCAATTTCTCCATGCTTAGTACATTGTCTTAAGGTTACCTTGAGCTGCGTTGCCACCAGATGAATCTCCGTTCCCATTACGTCTAGCGTTGCTTGGGCCACCACTGTCTTGAGTTCGGTTCGCCTCGTACTGGGCGATAGCAGCGGAGATCCTTTCCTCCAGTAGAGCGTTCAGCTCTTCAGCAGTTCTTGGCAGTGGGGGAGGTGGAGGTTGATCATCATTGCGAGCATTCACAGCTTTCCTGGGTGCCATGTTCTGACAGAACATAACACAACAGGGTTAGACATTTGTTTGATATCGTCACACTAGACAGTAGTATCATATATATTCACAGGTATATATACCACATAAGTGACATCAAACAATTATTACTCTAGCAGAGTACTTAGTAGGCTTGCACTGAGAGAATCTATACATGACAAGACTTGCTGTGATTTTTGTGCACTGAATTCCATAATTATGTATGCATCCATAATTACGTAACTCCTTGCACAGTCCGCACAGTTCGTTTCATCCTCGTATTTCTTCCTTCAGATGGGCCATCGCTTTCAGATAAAGTCACTTATACTTGTGACATTCTACTTCTAGTACATGCTAATTATCACACATAATTGCAAGTAATTTCTAGTCAACGACAAATGCTACTCAAGTGCACTCTAAGTCTCGTAGTGTCTTTTCTAGACTCATGTAGACAGTTTCAGGCAGTGGATGTCGTGGGACGTTTTATGCAATGAAAACTCTTTGAAAATTGTTTTCGTGAATGGATCCTAGAGATTGTAGACTAGACTCGAGAAGGAATCCTGGTTCACTACAATCGCAGCTCTGATACCAATCTGTCACACCCCTTTCTGCGGCGGAAGCACGAGGTGTGATCATGAAAGGTTCTCATTGCATACGAAAGGTAAACATACTATATGCTTGTAAAAACATCAAATACCATAATTTGAAAACATAAGTTTAGCATTTACATCGCTAAGTCGCATAAAACATTGTCTTAAAAAAGTTTACAACTTTATTTAAAGATAAACATAAGCGACATCCACAAGCATAAGCGAGACCGCGCGCACATCCATCCTAGTTACCAGAAATACATGTGAGTTTTGGAAAAACGTCAACATAATGTTGGTGTGAATTCATGCAGTTTTGTATTTCACGTTTGTATACTTTGTATGAAAACATAGTTTGTGAATAAATCAAGTTTTCATATATAGATCCAGTTTCATGTGTACACCACGTACTCATGTATAATTCAATTTCTTCTTGAGTACCCCACGTACTCAAGTATAATTCCCATTTTCTTGAGTACCCCACGTACTTCAAGTATAATTCAATCTTTTCTTGAGTACCCCACGTACTCAAGTATTCATCAATTTTTAGTATGGTATGACTTTTATGTAAATAAAGTATTCCTGTAAGTATCAGGATTGTTAATGGGTTGCAAAGCCATTAACATGTGACACGACATAGGAAGTCACCAAACCTTAGGCATTTAATTGGTATATTCTGAGACACAAAAGCACTACTCGATTCTCGCCCTCACCGAGAGTGTGGCTGCCCGGCACCCGTTAGATCTAACCTTTTGTTCTGTGGTCTAGGTATATTGTTGATTAATGGTGCTTCTGTACCCTATTCGTGACACGATTTCTCGCATCATTTCTCATAACGTCTCATACTTGGTTCTCGTTCTCACCAAGTGCGCTCCTCATATTCTTATATTTCGTCACACTTGGTTCTCGTTCTCACCAAGTGTACTTCTTGTATTCTTATATTTCGTCACACTTGGTTCTCGTTCTCACCAAGTGTACTTCTTGTATTCTTGTATTTCGTCACACTTGGTTCTCGTTCTCACCAAGTGTGCTTCTTGTATTTATATCATACCAATTATAAATATTGTACATTTGTACATGTATTTCACCCCCGAAGTTATAAAAACTGAAAACAGTTAAAGAGAAAAGGGGGAGCATGAACTCACAACTTTGTGTTCCTAGCGTCGTAAACTTCACCGGATTTGCTTAATTAACGTCATGACCTATACGCGTTTTCTTAACGTTAGTCACTAGACTTGCGTCGCACAAGTACAGTCACTCTCTTTTGTATTTGTATTGTTGTGTTAAAAATATTTTATATTTTTAACTAAGTATCTTACTTATATTATTTTCTCAAAAATAAATATAAGTCTTTTGTGTTTTGCACTTTGCACCCGAATTATGTATCTTGTATGTTGTATGTGTATTTTTGTGTTTATACTTCTCATGAGTATTTCCAAGACATATTATTTTTATTCTAAAAATAATATATACCTACCAAAATAATCACATAATCACACAAGCGATTTATTAGAAAATATATATTCTAAATATATATTTAACGAGTTTTACTTATGAATATCCACCCCCGGTATTTGGAAATTTTGCAATAAAAATCATGGCGAAGTTTGTTTGGAAAACAAGCCAAAAATATATTCATAACACTTGTTATCCAAAAATATTCTAAGTGTTATTTTCTGGAAAAATTTCGCCAGAGTTTCCTCTGTAACTGGAGGTGGCCACGCTTACTAGCGTATCATTTTCTTTTAAAAATTCAACCAATCAATCCCTAATCATCATCAAACTAGTCCAACATAAACATATATCGCAATCACATGAACTTGCAAGTTGTGTAAAAATGTGTAGTAACTCTTCAACACATTTAGTAGGTTTTTCCATCTCTAAAAATAAAGTCGGTTTCTTGGAAATCTTCTTTTTAAAGAACATGAAGTCTTACAACTTCTAGTCGGTTTTTACGAAAATTATTTCTTTGTTAAAACTTTTGTTACACAAGTGTCCACACACTTGTTTGTTCACAAAAACACCTCTAGTTCATGAAAGACCCGACTTAAAATGAGACTTGTATATATTTTACTTGGTTCTTCCGAAAAACCACTTGTAGATCTTTAGATCTACTAGTTTAGAACTTCGTTTTACAAGAAAAATTACTTTTACACAAGTTCATGTTATTATGTAGTAGTGTTCATCATCTAGTCCTTTTCATATTTTAACATACACTAGTTCATGTTCTATGAACATGACCTAGCCGGGTTAGATGACGATCCGAACTACTACTAGCATAAAACAACACTAAATAATCATAACAAAACAAGTTTAACAAGTTTTACACCATCACTTTCCTTTTATCCATCAAGTTCATCATTTTACAAGACTTTTAGTTGGTGATCTTTAGTGTTCATGATTTTCATCCGACAAAACTCTTATTAACCTCTCTAGACAAGATCAAGAAGGTGTTTAGAGTCACTTACTACTAGCTCGAGGCTAGGGAAGAAACTAGGCGAAAAACGAGTGGTTAATAGCAACGTAGTGAGGTCCTTGGCAATCCGAAAGCACCGGGCTTCCTTGTGCGTGATCCTTCACCCTTGAAAGTATGTAGAATGGTTTGATCGGAATCGAAAAGTGGTGGTGGTGGTGCCTTGGATCTCGGCCGAAAGTTCAAGAGAGGGGAGAGAGGTGATCAAGTTTTGTGTGATGGTTTAAATGAATGTGATAGTCCTAGAGATAAATTTATAATTCATTTCAACATAATTGTCCATAGGATCTTATGTTCACTAGATATGAAACAAGAGGGATTATTTTAATCAAATATGTAAGAGGGTGTCCCCTCATTCTAACCGAAATCGTTGGGGGGGGGGGGTTCATGGGTTGGTTTCTAACTATTTAGTTAGGTAATCTAGTTATGTTAATTAGATGTTCAAGACTAGTGTCATGCGTGTTGTAATTTACAACGGGTGTTAGGGTACTCGGGGACCCTAACTGGCTTAGAAAAAATAAAAAGAATGCCTCTAGCGTTATTTTGGTGTTCCGGGTAAAATCCGGTTGTTCGGTTAGGTACCGATTCGTTAAAGCGCCAAATTGCACCTTTTAGTGTCTTTTAAGTACTTTTCTTGTACCCTTTCAATTCCCAATACTTAGGGAAATATTCTGGATAATAAAACGACATTTTTGCATAATATTTGAGTGCCAAAATGCTTATTATAGCTGAATTATGTAAATTTCTGCACTTAAAGTGCGTTTCGGGTGCTTTTTAGTGCTTATTTTTGCTTTCGTAATGCATATATATTAAACCCTTGTATGTACTCTTGGGTTTTAATGCATTCTTGTTGTCGGACCTACACCTAGGCTCCAATTTTATTGTCTGACTGCTTTCTGTAGTTCTGTTGACACAGTGTGTCTTACCGGTGAGTTTACTATTATTTTTGACGCAACGCTCTCGTTTATGCATAAAGCAATATTTTGTAGTATACAACGTGCATGAATTCACTTGTTTAATCATGTGTTCAGACATTGCTGACAATTAAGCACATAATTGCAGTCATTAAATAATAATTAAAGTGTACGGAAATTACCGGTTTAGTGCCAGTTGTCACACCTACCCCGCCTGATTTACAATTTGAAGAACGACATACTTTAGTTCAAGCGAAATATGATGGAACCTCTCTAAACGAATGGAATATAGAATGTCAAACAGAACATCAAATTCTTAATCTATTACAAGAAATGATAATGGCAGCTAATGCATATAAAGCAAATGGAAATAATGAAGCTCAAATTCTTACTATGATAGTTTCTTGTTTTACGGGAATTCTTAAAGGTTGGTGGGATAAGTATCTTACAGAAGAAGAAAAACATATAATTCAAAATGCTAAAAAATTAATTATTAAAACAGAAAATAATGTTCAAATTCCAACTGAAACACCTGATATAATTAATACTTTAATGTTTGATATAATTAAACATTTTATTGGAAATCCAACAGATTATCAAGAAAAAAATTCTTTAATATTATTAAATCTGACGTGTAGAAAATTACAAGATTTTAGATGGTATAAAGATGTATTTCTTTCAAAAGTTATGACTAGAGATGATTGTAAAGAAGCTTATTGGAAAGAAAGGTTTATAGCTGGGCTACCAAAATTATTTGCAGAAAGAATTAGAGAAAAAAATTAAAAAATATTTTAACAATAATATTCCCTATAGAGATTTATCCTATGGGCAAATAATAAATTATATAAATCAAGAAGGATTAAAAATATGTAATGATTTAAGATTGTATAAATTACACTTTTCGTCCTTTATGTTTATACCAGATTGCAATTGATAGCCTTTAACTTCAATAATTACAGCCACGGTCCTTTATTTGGAAAACACATTACACCATACGTCCTTTAACACTAACAATGTTAAAATTTTAGGTTAAGTCTATTCACACGAGGGTAGTTTTGTAATTTTACCTATTTACTTATAAAAATATATTAAAAAAATGAAAAAACAAGAAAATATATTTATTTATATTTGTAAACCAAAATTCACAAAGTCTCAACCGTCTCTCTCTCTCTCTCTCTCTCTAAAACCCTGCTTCTCACCACCTCCAGTCCTACCGTCAACCACCACCTAAAGCCTCGCCACAACCACTCCGACCATCACTCACTCTAAACACTCCCTCATTCCTGCAACCCCATTGCCCCATCTCGAATCTGTTTTAGCAGATCTGCAATCGATTAGCCGGATCTAGGGTTTAGGTAGATAGAGAGATGAAGGTGCGACTCCCGAATCTGGTGGTGGGTGGCGAAGTGGCTACGACGGTGAAGTACAGAGAGAAAGATGGAGACGCAGGTATAGTCTGATTCTATTTTCTCTCGCCATTTGAGTGAAGAAAATCAATTGTGCGTGTTTAAAGAGAAAGATTCTGTTTTTAGAAGTAGAAAATCATTTGTTGCTCTTTTTTCTCTCCCTCTCTAAACATCACCGATTCGTTGTTTGGTGATGGTAGTTTCTAGATATGGTGGAGATTTCTGGTGGTGGTGGGTGTGGACTTAACCCAAGACTTTACGATGGTGCGTAATGGTGGAGGATGGGTTTTCAGATTTAGACATTGTGATGATGGTTGTTGGTGGTATTTGTGATTTGAAATCCACAGGTTTCATGTTTTCTTTTACTGATGCCTTCGTATGCAAGTCACATGACTAGATTTAACTAAAAAATTTAACCTTGTTAGTGTTAAAGGACGTAGGGTGTAACGTGTTTTCCAAATAAAGGACCGTGACTG
The DNA here is from genome assembly GCA_030545235.1 of Helianthus tuberosus. Classification (NCBI taxonomy): domain Eukaryota; kingdom Viridiplantae; phylum Streptophyta; class Magnoliopsida; order Asterales; family Asteraceae; genus Helianthus; species Helianthus tuberosus. The sequence continues at coordinate 20,370 of JARYGA010002826.1, forward strand.
TAATTATTAAAGTTAAAGGCTATCCATTGCAATCCGGTATAAACATAAAGGACGAAAAGTGTAATTTATCCTTTAAGATTAAAAGAAAAAAATAAAAAATGATGGTATTCAAGGCCATAAGGAATTAGGAAGCTTTTGTCAACAATATGGACTTGAACCATTTAAAACTTCTTCTAAATCTAAAAAGAAAATTCCTAAACAATTTATCAGGAAGAATTATAAAAGAAAACCATATATTAAAAATAAACAAAAATATTATAAAGATAAGACTTATTTTCAAAAGAAAAAACAAGGTAAACAAGATATTGTCATTTGTTATAAATGTGGAAGACAAGGACATTATTCAAAAGATTGTTATACTAAGAGAAAAATAAATGAGCTAAATATTTCCGATGAATTAAAAGAACAGATAAACAAAATACTTATTTATAATAACTCAAGTGAAGACAGTATTTCAGACTATAGTGATAATGATTTAAACAATATTGAAGATTCTAATTCAGAAAGTAGTTCAGAAGAAAATTTATGTGAATGTATTGGTCCTTGTATTTGTGAAATTGATGGTACAATAAATTCTCTAACAGAAAATAATAAAGACCTATTCGAATTATTAGAAAAAATTGATGATAAAGAAATAAAACAAGTATATTTAAAACAATTAAAAGAAAAGTATAAACTACCAATAGAAAAGGTATACAATTTCAACGAAATATGTCAAAGGTTTCAAACAAGACAAATAAAAGAAAATCCTGTTACAATAACTGAATTACAAATAGAATTAAAAATATTAAAGAAGAAATTCGAGAAATAAAATCACGAATTAAAGAATTAGAAAAGGGAAAAAATAAAAAAGATGAAGAAATCAATAACGATACTGAAAAATTAGGAAAAATAAATAATTTAAAAGTATTAACTTCTCAAAAATGGTATACTAAATTAAATATAATAATCAATAATGAATTTCGATTAACATTAGTTTCCATGATTGATAGTGGAGCTGATATGAACTGTATTCAAGAAGGTTTAATACCCACAAAATACTATGAAAAAACTACATATAGATTATCCGGAGCTAATGGAAACCCATTAAACATTAAATATAAATTATCAAATGTTCATATTTGGAAAGAAAACTATTGTTATAAAACTCAATTAGTTCTAGTAAAGGATTTAACATCTCAAATTATTTTAGGACTCCCATTCATAACTCAATTATATCCTTTCACAGTTGAAGAAAAAGGAATAAGTATTAAGGTATTAAATAAAAAGATCTGCTTTGAATTTGCTCATCCAATTACTTCAAAACAAATAAATATTTTAAGCTTAAAAGAAAAACAAAAGGAATTTTTAATTGAAGAAATTGATCATGTTAGAATAAAGAATCAATTGCAAGATAAAATAATTATAAAAAGAATACAAGAAACTGAAAATAAATATAAGGATAATATCTGTGCAAATATTCCAAATGCTTTTTGGGAAAGAAAACAAGACATTGTAAGATTACCTTATATTAAAGATTTTAATGAGAAAAATATTCCAACAAAGTCTAAAGCTATACATATGTCTCAAGAATTAGAAGGCTATTGTAAAAAAGAAATACAAGAATTATTAGATAAGAAGTTAATAAGACCATCTAAATCCCCTTGGTCTTGCTCTGCCCTCTATGTTCAAAATAATGCAGAAATAGAAAGAGGAGCTCCTAGGTTAGTCATAAATTATAAACCATTAAATAAAGTTTTAGAGTGGATTAGATATCCAATACCAAATAAAAGAGATTTATTAAAAAAAGATTTATGATTCAAAAATATTTTCTAAATTTGATATGAAGTCTGGATTTTGGCAAGTTCAAATTGCTGAAGAAGATAGATATAAAACTGGATTTAATGTACCTTTTTGACATTATGAATGGAATGTAATGCCTTTTGGATTAAAAAATGCTCCTTCAGAATTTCAAAATATAATGAATGATATTATTTTACCATTAGGAAATTATGCAATCGTTTACATTGATTATGTATTAATATTTTCAAATTCCTTATATCAAAATTTTAAACATTTGAATGCTTTCTACAATATTATTCATAAAAATGGATTAGTAGTATCACCTTCTAAAATGAGTCTTTTCCAAACAGAAATAAGATTTTTAGGACATAATATTATTCAAGGAACAATAAAACCTATTAACAGAAGTTTAGAATTTTCAAATAAATTTCCAAATGAAATCAAAGATAAAAAGCAATTGCAAAGATTTTTAGGATGTTTAAATTATATTCATGGCTTTTTCAAAGACTTAGGAATTATATGTAAACCTTTATATGACAGGTTAAAAATGAATCCAAAACCATGGACTCAAGAACACACAGATATAGTAAAATATATCAAAGATAAAATAAAATGTTTACCCTGTTTACATATTCCCCATCCTAACGCATAATTAATTGTAGAAACTGATGCAAGTGACTTAGGATTCAGAGGAATACTAAAACAGAAATTAAATAATAAAGAAAGTTTAGTTAGATATTATTCAGGTGCATGGAATGATACTCAGAAGAATTATTCTACAATTAAAAATGAAATTTTAAGTATAGTTTTATGTATAAAAAGTTTGAAGATGATTTATACATGAAACCATTTTTATTAACAATCTACTGTTTATCTGCAAAATATATTTTAGAAAAGGATATAAAAAATTTGATTTCAAAACAAGTTTTGGCAAGATGGCAAGTATTATTAAGCAACTTTGATTTTCAAATAGAATTTATAAAAGGAGAAAATAATTCTTTACCAGATTTTTTATCAAGAGAATTTTTACAGGGAATATGAGCAACTCTGATTCTACAAAAAAGATTGTATTCTCAAAACAACAATTCTCAAAAATCTCAATTATCAAGTTCTCCAAGTTCTCTATCAAGACCAACCCATTTGCAACAATTTCCCTTATTACCTAATATTCAAAACAGATTTGCCCCTCTAACTCCAGGACCCAGACCTAGACCTCCATTTTCATCCATTATTCAAAATCTAGAATCAAAACCCATTATTCAATCTCCTTCTTTTACAAAACTCTCTAAACCAGCCTCTCCTTCAAGCTCTTCACCAGCCACTATTCCTTATACTATCAACCCAAATAAAAATATTATCAAAATTCTAGAGCCTTTAGAAGTCGAAAAGGTTAGCAAAATTTTTTTATCCTTAATCGACTTCATTTATCCAAGAGGATGCCATTTTTTCAAGGACGAATACAAGACTAGAGATTATTATCAAGCAATTTTAGTAGATTCAGAATCGGTTATTATTCGGCACAATTTTAATAGTGGAGATCCTTCCAAGATCGCTTATAGTCAAGTAAAAATTTTAAAAGTTCTATCTTTAGAAGACTGGAATTCTAAGCCCTATAATTCAAAAACCCTTTCAAATTTCAGTGCTTACCCTCAATATAACTATTATGATTATCAAGATGCATGGGAATATGCATTTCTTCTAAGAAACTTTGATCATTCTTGGTTCTTCCAATTTGATGAAGATTTTTCAAATATTTATCCAAGATGGTTTGTTAAATGGTTTAAATATATGGGAATTATTCCAGAAGCTTTTCCCAAAGAAATTTCAGAAGCATTTTCAAGATTCGTCGAGTATTTTCAACATGATGGAACACCAATTTTCGAGTATACTTTACAGTTTATGAGTGTTTTCAGAATTCCATGGATCTGTTTATGGACTTACAATTTTCAAGAAGAAAGTCCTACAGAACTTTCTCCTCCATTGCTCTTCAGACAATACAGATGTAAATGGTGGAATAAGTTTATCATCACGAAAGCAAATTCTCAAGCAGTTACCAAGTATTATAAGGAACTAACCACTCAATATGAAAGAAGTCTAAAGTCTCTGATTCGAGATATCAAAGCTAGCAATGAAGATCAAGAATATATTCAAAGACTTTCAGGTTGCAATTCTCCAGAAAATTTTTTAAAGATAGTCAATGAAATTCGACAGTCTCCATGAAGATCAAGAATATACCTGAGTTTATTGATTGAGAATCTTGATTACAAACAATTTCTTTACAATCGGGAGGAGCAACTATAATTTGAAAATCTAAAGATTTTGAACATAGAGAAGTTGATAATACAAGTTTTGGGTTTGAGGATTTTTTTCATACATAAGAGAAGATGTAAGAAAAGGTGTACAATTTCAATGAAATATGTCAAAGGTTTCAAACAAGACAAATAAAAGAAAATCCTATTACAATAACTAAATTACAAATAGAATTAAAAAATATTAAAGAAGAAATTCGAGAAATAAAATCACAGATTAAAGAATTAGAAAAGGGAAAAAATAAAAAAGATGAAGAAAACAATAACGATACCGAAAAATTAGGAAAAATAAATCATTTAAAAGGATTAACTTCTCAAAAATGGTATACTAAATTAAATATAATAATCAATAATGAATTTCGATTAACATTAGTTGCCATGATTGATAGTGGTGCTGATATGAACTGTATTCAAGAAGGAATAATACCCACAAAATACTATGAAAAAACTACATATATATTATCTGGAGCCAATGGAAACCCACTAAATATTAAATATAAATTATCAAATGTTCATATTTTCAAAGAAAACTATTGTTATAAAACTCAATTAGTTCTAGTAAAAGATTTAACATCTCAAATTATATTAGGACTCCCATTCATAACCCAATTATATCCTTTCACAGTTGAAGAAAAAGGAATAAGTATTAAGGTATTAAATAAAAAGATCTGCTTTGAATTTGCTCATCCAATTACTTCAAAACAAATAAATATTTTAAGCTTAAAAGAAAAATAAAAGGAATTTTTAATTGAAGAAATTGATCATGTTAGAATAAAGAATCAATTGCAAGATAAAATGATTATAAAAAGAATTCAAGAAACTGAGAATAAATTTAAAGATAATATATGTGCAAATATTCCAAATGCTTTTTGGGAAAGAAAACAACACATTGTAAGATTACCTTATATAAAAGATTTTAATGAGAAAAATATTCCAACAAAATCTAAAGCTTTACATATGTCTCAAGAGTTAGAAGGCTATTGTAAAAAAGAAATACAAGAATTATTAGATAAGAAGTTAATAAGACCATCAAAATCCCCTTGGTCTTGCTCTGCCTTCTATGTTCAAAATAATGCAGAAATAGAAAGAGGAGCTCCTAGTTTAGTCATAAATTATAAACCATTAAATAAAGTTTTAGAGTGGATTAGATATCCTATACCAAATAAAAGAGATTTATTAAAAAATATTTATGATTAAAAAATAATTTCTAAATTTGATATGAAGTCTGGATTTTGGCAAGTTCAAATTGCGGAAGAAGATAGATATAAAACTGGATTCAACGTACCATTTGGACACTATGAATAGAATGTAATGCCTTTTGGATTAAAAAATGCTCCTTCAGAATTTCAAAATATAATGAATGATATTATTTTACCATTAGGAAATTATGCAATCGTTTACAATGATGATGTATTAATATTTTCAAATTCCTTAGATCAACATTTTAAACATTTGAATGTTTTCTACAATATTATTCATAAAAATGGATTAGTAGTATCACCTTCTAAAATGAGTCTTTTCCAAACAGAAATAAGATTTTTAGGACATAATATTATTCAAGGAACAATAAAACCTATTAACAGAAGTTTAGAATTTTCAAATAAATTTCCAAATGAAATCAAAGATAAAAAGCAATTGCAAAGATTTTTAGGATGTTTAAATTATATTCATGACTTTTTCAAAGACTTAGGAATCATATGTAAACCTTTATATGACAGGTTAAAAAAGAATCCAAAACCATGGACTCAAGAACACACAGATATAGTAAAATCTATCAAAGATAAAATAAAATGTTTACCATGTTTACATATTCCCCATCCTAATGCAAAATTAATTGTAGAAACTGATGCAAGTGACTTAGGATTTGGAGGAATACTAAAACAAGAATTAAATAATAAAGAAAGTTTAGTTAGATATTATTCAGGTGCATGGAATGAAACTCAAAAGAATTATTCTACAATTAAAAAGGAAATTTTAAGTATAGTTTTATGTATAAAAAAGTTTGAAGATAATTTATATATGAACCCATTTTTATTAAGAATCGACTGTTTATCTGCAAAATATATTTTAGAAAAGGATATTAAAAATTTGATTTCAAAACAAGTTTTTGCAAGATGGCACGCATTATTAAGCAACTTTGATTTTCAAATAGAATTTATAAAAGGAGAAAATAATTCTTTACCAGATTTTTTTATCAAGGGAATTTTTACAAGGAATATGAGCAACTCTGATTCTACAAAAAAGATTGTATTCTCAAAACAACAATTCTCAAAATCTCAATTATCAAGTTCTCGAATTCTACATCAAGACCAACCCATTTGCAACAATTTCCCTTATTACCTAATATTCAAAACAGATTTGCCCCTCTAACCCCAGGACCCAGACCTAGACCTCCATTTTCTTCCATTATTCAAAATCTAGAATCAAAACCCATTATTCAATCTCCTTCTTTCACAAAACTCTCTATACCAACCTCTCCTTCAAGCTCTTCTCCAGCCACTATTCCTTATACTATCAACCCCAATAAAAAAATTATCAAAATTCTAGAACCCTTGGAAGTCGAAAAGGTTAGCAAATTTTTTTTATCCTTAATCGACTTCATTTATCCAAGAGGATGTCATTTTTTCAAGGACGAATACAAGACCATAGATTATTATCAAGCAATTTAAGTAGATTCAGAATCAGTTATTATTCGGCACAATTTTAATAGTGGAGATCCTTCCAAGATCGCTTATAGTCAAGTAAAAATTTTAAAGGTTCTATCTTTAGAAGATTGGAATTCTAAGCCCTATAATTCAAAAACCCTTTCAAATTTCAGTGCTTATCCTCAATATAACTATTATGATTATCAAGATGCATGGGAATATGCATTTCTTCTAAGAAACTTTGATCATTCTTGGTTCTTCCAATTTGATGAAGATTTTTCAAATATTTATCCAAGATGGTTTGTTAAATGGGTTAAATATATGGGAATTATTCCAGAAGCTTTTCCCAAAGAAATTTCAGAAGCATTTTCAAAATTCGTCGAGTTTTTTCAACATGATGGAACACCAATTTTCGAATATACTTTACAGTTTATGAGTGTTTTCAGAATTCCATGGATGTGTTTATGGACTTACAATTTTCAAGAAGAAAGTCCTACAGAACTTTCTCCTCCATTACTCTTCAGACAATACAGATGTAAATGGTGGAATAAGTTTATCATCACAAAAGCAAATTCTCAAGCAGTTACCAAGTATTACAAGGAACTAACCACTCAATATAAAGGAAGTCTAAAGTCTCCGATTTGAGATATCAAAGCCAGCAATGAAGATCAAGAGTATATTCAAAGACTTTCAGGTTGCAATTCTCCAGAAGAAATTTTAAAGATAGTCAATGAAATTCGACAGTCTCCATCCCCTTCGAAACACTCATCTCCGGGGACTGAAGTCTTTCAAGATTCTCAAGACACATTTGATCTGATGTAAATATATATATATATAATATACCGACAATTAGAAGATAGAATAATGATGGAAGAATAGTTATCTTCAAAAGTGGTGCAAAATAATTCAACAAAGGGACAATCAACTTTTCTTATTTTCAAAAGTGGAGCAAATAATTCAACAAAGAGACAATCAACTTTCCAATTATAGAAGATTGTGAAACAAAGAGACAATGAACTTTCCAATTCTTCAAAGATGGTGCAAATAATTCTCAAAGTGGACAAACAACTTTTTCAATAAAAGCCATTTCATACGGAAGCTCTTTCAAGAATTAATAATGAAGACCCTTTTACTCCATCTATAAAAGGGAAGAAGATCAAAGAAGGATGACACACCTTTTCTTACATCTTCTCTTATGTATGAAAAACCTTCAAACCCAAAACTTGTATTATCAACCTCTCTATGTTCAAAATCTTTAGATTTTCAAATTATAATGCTCCTCCCGATTGTAAGGAAATCAATTGTAATCAAGATTTTCAATCAATAAATTCAGGTATATTTTAAATTTATAATGCTTATTTATGTTGCCATCTCTTTAAAATAATTAATATAGTCTTCATGTTTAATCTTCTTCATATCAAACGATCCTAAACCGTTTTGGTATCAGAGCCATGTCTCTGTTTAGAAACTGTTTTAATAACTAATTTATTATGATTATTAGCCCTGAATTTTTAAAGGGGGGTAGAACTGTGTTGGTAAGCCCTGTCGATTGTCGGTTGGATTAGCTTTATGCCCGAAAGATTATTAAAAATGGGCAGCCGGACCACGACGATATGTGGGTGTTCCCTCAGTATAAGCTCTACTTTAAAATTTAAAGACTAATAATTATAATGAATCAGTTATCAAAATTCTTTTCTAAACGAGATTATAGCTCAAATACTAATGATAATGATGAAGAAGACTTAAACATGAACTCTTTACATATGAATTCTGTTGAAATTAATATTTCTCAAATTGAAAACAATCTTTTAAATTGGAATATACCAAAACAAGATGTTAAAACTATTTACAGAATTGGTACTTTTGATTTTTTACAAGATTATTCTATAAAAACTCATGAACAAACCATACCTATTAATAAAGAGTATCAAAACATGCAATTATTATCAGTAGAAGCTATTAAAAGACATAGAAAATTATATAAATTTCTACACATAGGATTAGTTCAAGTCGCTATTAAACCTATGTTCAGATTAGGAATTGATGCTCCTGTATTACTTGTAGGATCGGTTTGCGGATCCGAATGAGTCGGTTCAGAGGAATTCCATCAAATACAGGTGCGGAAAACAAGTATTTGACGTGTAAACAGCTTAATCTTCACTTTAACACTGATTTGTATTGATTAGACAACAATTACAATCAGTTCTCACACCGGCAGCACTTCGGTATGGAAATTACTCTCTCAAAAACTATCTCTTGATTTCGCTTGACCAACATCCCTATATATAGAGATTGAGATTTCGCTTGGAATGACCTGAAGCGAAATCGTTACATGTTGATTTCGCTTGAGGCTTCAAGCGAAATCCTTTACAAATCCAATCCTTCAAGCGAAATCTTTCTAACTCTCGTTTTACGTGCCCTGATCTATTCTAACTAGTGTAAGACTCGATACAAGACGAAGTCGACAGATGTAGTGCACCAACAGACTCCCCCTCAGATGTTGACGAGTCGACTATCGAGTCACACCAATGCTATGTCTTCACATCTTCATTCTTGATCAGTCTCTGGGCTTTTCTCTCTCTATCTTCTTCTCTAAAATCTCCTGGCTCTATCAGACTCCCCCTCACGATTTGCTGGTATTCATTTGTTCTTCAGCAACATCTGCTTTAGGATCAATGTCTGACTCAAATGTTGTTTACAAGATCATTGCCTGGCTTTTATCTAATTCTCTTGATCAGATCTCTTGATTCCTTAAGTTCATCAGCAGCTAGCAAACTTTAGATTCATGATCAGATTCTGACTTTTGTAAACTTTGAATGAACTAACCTGGCTCACCTGTAACAATCTTAACCCAGAAATAAATTTTCTAAATTTTAACAAGTTAAATGCATCAACAATCTGATATAATCAGATAATTCTCTCTCATATCACAAATTAATGAACCAGATGTAGGTTTTAAAAATACCAATTGTAGGAATTTAACAAACCTTTTTGACATTTTAAGATTCACTCCCCCTCACAACCAAGTCATCATGTTTAGCACTTGAAATTTTGACAATCAGCTATCCAATATCAGTTGTCGAAAATCTTTTTGAATTTTTCAAAAATTTATGCTAAAACACACTAAAATCTTTTTGTAATTTTTGATTGTAAAGGAATGCAATAAAGAAATATTTACAAACAATATTTTTGTGAGTTCGTGCAAGAGGATCATATCAGTTTCTGAGACATATCACCAACACCGTTAAGCTTCATTTCATATTAAATTCTAAACAATTTACCTAGATTGTCAGTATATTTGTCCACTTAAATTTTCACACAAAGTTCAACTGTTTCGAGATACGTTATTAATGTTTTAAGCACTTGAACTTATCCGTGTGTCCCACTACTTGAATATACTCCCGTATCCAGAATCTCAATAATCAGTCTTACAGGTGAGAATACTACAATGATATCTGTAAATAATTTAGGTGTGCGAGGGCCGAGGGATCTCAGATCGATACTTCCGTATACGCAGAGAGATATCAGCTTCGACTTTTCGGTGTGTCCCCTTTAGAGGATCTTTTTGCTTACAACAGCAGCATATATCAATTTTATTGTTTCAGCATGCTGAGGGTTTAATGCTGTGTTTCAAGCATTGCAGCAAGTATTAGCCAGGGACTAGGTCAGAACTACCATTCAGCAGAAGTCCCGGAATAATACCCCAGATATCATAGAGTATAAAGACCTAGTATATCAGATTAAGAGACCTTTCAAACAAGATTTCAGGGGTTACCTATATATCCAAGTTTGTGTTAACCCACAGAACAAGCAAGTTTGAAATTTAGATTTATATCTCGTTACAATTTACTAAATGTGCAAAAACCTACTGACATATCCACAGTAAGATTGTTTATCACATTTTTACTTTACATTACTTTAGCATGTTGTGATAGTCCACTGATGTACTATCATTTCCTCTATATGCAACAAAAACTCATTTTTGAATTTTATCATGTTTTTGTCTTTTTCAAATTTTCAAATGTTTTTGGATTTTCTGAAAATTTTTACTCCCCCTAAAATGCAAACACATTTTAGGAAATTTGAAAATAAACTATACAATAAAGTTACAACTGATATCGAATCACATCAAATCGCCATTCACTAGGCATAAACAATCAGAACTCCCCCTATCACAAAACTATTTTCTCATTCAGATTTCAAAACACTTAAGTTTGTTTTAATCAAAATGATTTTTCCGGAAAATAAGTTTTTATGATATAATCATTTGTAGATTAGGAGTGTGGTTCATCACATTGTCTATTCGAAATACCAATTGTAAATATGGTCCAATCAAGTTCAACTTAATGACCTTGATTAACCTTTTTCATGTATGCACCTACTATACCAAATGTAAGAATTTACCACATGTAGAACACAATATCATTTGTAGGAATGTTACGTCTACATCACCATTTTACCAATCAGAATGCCGATTCCTGCTTCGCTCTTACCAACCTGGAAGCTCCGGCGTAGTCATACAACCTGTAAACATCCAAACACTATCAAAAATTTTTAACAAAAAAACTTCAAATATTAGAAAGATGCCGATTCCTGATCCACGATATAAACTTGGGATCTCCGGCAAGTCCTAAGACTTTAAGGAAAGCAAACTTCCACCCAAGTCTTATTTGACTTGGTGGCTTCCAATTCCTGGGCAGTAGGGTTATATGTTGCCTTTTTAGTTGCATAAAAATCTTTAACCCCCTTTACTTTCCCATCCAGCATTTTCTTAAAAATTTTCTTAACATTTCCATTGAATGTTTTTTCAATATCAAAATCTGAGATTTCTATTTTACCAACCATTTGTTGAATTTCTTTCACACTCATTGATTTAATATCAGCATCATTCAACAAATCGTTAATTTCATCTTGTGACTCCTCTGATTTTATGGAATCAGATTCATTGTCAGAACTATCAACCGATTTCTTAACAACCCATGTTTGGTTGTCTTTTGCCTTCTTTTTGTACAATTTTTTAGAATTTTCACCAACTTCATTCTTTGAATTGTCAGAAATTTTGAAATTTATAGTTGGTGATCCATTCTTTTCAACCATTTTTTCTTTAAGTTTTTCAGAGACTCCCTGTTTTCTGTTGATTTTGTTTGGACAGTTGTGAGCAATGTGTCCAACGACTTGACATTGAAAACAAGTTCTTGTATCTCTTGAAATGTCTCTTGAATGAAAAACTCCAGTTCCTGTTCTTTTTCTTTCAACAAGAAACTCCTGATTTGTTTCTTTCCAGAAAGGTTTCTTCTGTTCTTCTTCAACACTTCCACCTGAAACAAATTCTGTTTTTGGTTTAGAATTGTTTACCTTTCTGTAATTATCTTGCTGAATAAAACCTAAACCTTTTCTTTTGTAATTACAATTTTGGTTTGTTTTCTTTTGAAAACCAGAACTAAAATTGTAATCCTTTTTCCCTTTTTTCTTGTTTAACCTTTGTTGAACTCTTGAAGTGTATTTTTTAGATTTTTCATTAAGATTTAAATTTTTAGTGTCAGAAATATTAATTTCTGTGATTTTGAAAACCTTTTTGATCTTGTCAAATTTAACACTATCCATCGGAAACTCTTCATCAGAGTATAATTTGTCAGAACCATTTAAAGTATATGCAACTTTAAATGCTTCATCATCCAAATTTGCTTTTGATAACAAAAATTCTTTACTATAAGACCGTTTTTCCAATGACTTTGAACTGTTGACTGACGAACTTGAACCCCCAGACTCAAACTTTGACTCAGACACCTCCTCAGTATCCAACACCTGATCAACCACCCTTTTGATTAACTCAGACTCATGATCAGTATCAGACGCTGTAAATGTGATGTCAATGTTATCTGGTAAAACGTCAGTTGTCTCTGATTTTAACTTTATATTGACTGCTTTTTCGACTTGTTCCTCATTTGGTTTTCTAGGAGAATACCCTTCCCAGATAGGAGGCGGACACTTGTTGTATTTAACAGTCGATTTCTTACCAGTCTCATTCTTTTGCTTCTCATCCTGAAATGCTTCAAAACCTGCAACAGTTGGATAAACTCGATCAATAACATAATCAGAACAAGAATAACTCAGTAATAACCTTCTGATCCTTTCATTCTCAATCTTTTCTTTCTCCAACTCTTGCTTTAGATTAGCATTTTCTTCGATGTAATGATTAATTGCCTTTTGTTTTGCCATTAACGTAGAATTCGTCATCGTTAAAGCCTTTTCTCTTTCAGAATTCGTTGTTTGAAGACCTGTCACAGTTCTGTTCAACACGCTATACGATTCTTTCACATAGCTGATATCAGATAGTAACTTTTCTATCAATCTTTCCCGATCAAACAACGTCACATCTTTTTCTTCACAATTTTTGCAAGCTTCCAAACACTTCTTGCAAGGCTTTTCAACTTCAACAATCTTTTCAATCTCGATTGTTTTTACAACTTCAATCACTTTTTCTTCCTCAGTTACTTTCTCAGCTTCAGTCATCTTTTCTTCAACAACTACTTTAACTTCCTCATTCGGTTGTTGTTCTTTAGCAGCTTGTTTCTCCTTCAGTTTCTCCATGCGATCTGCAAAATAAAAATGAAAACTTTCAGGAGAAAGATGTTTTTTAGCAATATTAATCTGTTTCTCTTCCTCATCATCACTGCTGTTCTCTATCGGTGTTTGATCAAATTCTACAGATTTTTCAGACTCAAAATCTGAAACACCAGAATCAGATGGTGTTTGATCAAAAACAACTTCTTTTTCTGAAGTATCCTCATTTTGCACACTATCGTTTGTACTTAATGACTCATCATCAGCACTTTCTAAACTTTCTTCAGATGTACTCGATTGATCTTTCACTTTTTCACCAATTGATCTCATCCAAGTAGCAAACAAATCTGGTTCTCTAACAATCTTTGCAATGAAAGCTTTGAAATCCCCTTTTTCATCAACAAACATATCCCAGTTGAATCCTTCAGGTAGTTGTTCATCAATTTGGTCCACTATACATGCTGTGCTGTTAGAAGAAATGTAGTTGCTCCAGTTGAAGTCGACCAAACATCCTTTCTTTGAATCTTCAATCTTTCTACCATGAGCCGTCTGTAATTCTTGGGTCTGACCAACTTGCTGATAAATGGCTTTCCGGTAGTAGTCATCTTTTCCAAATGGATTCTGAGCGCCACTAACTTCTCTATTCTTGCACTCCCGTTTAAAATGACCTTTTTCTCTGCACCTGAAACAAGTAACTTTAGATTTATCAAAACCTAAAGTAGAAACACAAGCATCAAGAAAGTCATTTCTCCCAGTAATTGTTTTGAACTTCTCAGCACGTCTAAGAACACTTGCAAGACACCATTTGATATCCATTAGTTCCATCTCTTCGGCGTCTGATGTGACACCCCGTTGAAACGCTCTCACTTTTACTAGCTTGTCAGTGGCTGCTTTAACTTTCGGGACGAAAGTTCTTAAAACTTGGGGATAATGTGACACTTCGGGTTTTCCCCGAACCAACTGTCGTCTTTAAATGTATGTATGTGCATAGATATAATATTAAATGAGAACTTGTTATTTATTGTTGTGCATTATGTGATCTTTTGATTGTGTCGTGTGTATTATGTATGTATATATATATATATATATAAGTGTGAACCGAGCCGAACCCGACTCGAGACCACTCGGTCTCGAGTAAACAAGTAACGATATGGGCCGGTTGGGCCGTAACCTTAGCCCGCCCGGAAACCCCCTTACCCACTCGAGATATATAACCGGCCACCCTCACAACTTGCACCATTTGGCAACATCACTCTCACACTCCCTCATCTCACACACTCTCCCTCTCTCTCTCTCTAAAAACCCTAAAACCCTAAAGTTCTAACATCAAACTCACCCCCTCTCCTCTCCCTCTCACGGATCAAACCGGCAACAACAAGAGGAGCTCTCGGATCATCTCGGATCATCTCGGTTCAAGCTTGTGGTCATCACTCGGAACTTGGTTCATCGATCTTTTGTACCCCTTCATCCAACCGGTTAGTGTATTATAGTTGTTTGACTTAAAATGATGGTTCTTGATGCACAAACTATTTGATTAGTTGGATGTTTGAATGAAATATGTGAACATAAGACATTTGAATGATAAATGATGGTTAGTATAGGGTGTTTGGTGTTTAGAATAAATGTTAGTATAGCATGTTATGCATTACCATTAAACCGATGATTGTATGTTATGAATATGTTCAAGTAAATGAATATTAGTTATGCTGATGATGATTATGTGCTAGAACTAGGGCCGATGATGATGTCTAAATTAGGATTCAACTTAGGGTTGTGCTATGCTACAAAGGATGAATACATTTGGGTTGTTTTGAATGAATGTGCATAATAGATAACTTGAATATATGAAGAACAGTTTGAAGATCATGAAAATATTTGAAATATGCCTTGTTTGATCTGATTTAGTGGGAAATTAGACAATAAAACATGTTAGTGGAGATAGTACACAATTTACATGAAATTGCAATCTCATTGGCTAGTACAATCAGAGGTTCGAGAAGGATTCTTGTGCACGTATCCGAGGTTGCGACTCGCAACCCCCGGTTGCGACTCGCAACCAAAGCATGACAACTCGAAACCACGGCGGTTGCGACTCGTAACCAGATCACGACAACTCGAAACCTCCGGTTGCGACTCGTAACCAAGACATGACCAGTCGAAATACCGGTTGCGACTCGCAACCAAGACGTGACAAGCCGCAACCTCCGGTTGCGACTCGCAACTGTGTGATCTCGAGTCAAGGCCACCTGGTCTCGACTGGGCTGTTAGTTATTGGGCCCAAAGTGTATTAGCTGTGCATGATTGTTACTGTTTAAGTGGGCTACGTGTTAACTATTAACTATTGCTGTAATTATATGTTGTGCATGCTATGTGTTAGTTATGTGTAGATTATACGTGAATACTTGTACCCCAACTTGACCTATATTGGTAACCATGCTAGGACGTGGTGACCAACGTGATCAACCGGGTAATTAATCTACCGAGCAACCCAAGGTGAGTTCACAACCTAAAGCATGTATTCCCGGTGGTTTGGGAAACGGAACTAAAAACAACACTATCCCCTTATGAGGGATACAACCTACTTTTCTTCCCTTGTTATTGGGAACCTTTTAGTTAATTACTGTTTATACGGATTGCAACAAACGGCACTAAACGAAACTCTATCACTTAAAGTCCCTACTACTTAATACCGATTAGTCGCCGGGGCCAGGCGAACGGGTTATTAGTTGATAGCGCTATTTAGGTCTTACCAACCTCACACCGTGCCAAGGTATGGGATCGGTCGTGAACTAATGTACTCAGGCATCCGTCAATGATGATAGAACATTGACATCGGGGCACTCTCTTGCGGATACGCAACGGTCACCTAGTGTTCGGTATTGGAAAAACAGTTTAGTTGCTAACTTTTGGGGTAGCTCCCCATGGCATGTATAAACGGATAAATTAACTGGTGAAACAAGTTTTTGGTAATTAAAACTGGACAACTAGTGAACTCACTCAGCATTATTGTTGACCCCTTACTGCATGCTTTGCAGGTAACCAGTGACTCAGGAGCTTGCAGCTTGGGAAGTGTAGTGGTCGCCTAAACCCGCATGTTGGGTTCTAAATAATTTGAACTATGAACTTTGTTTAAACTATTTTATCTATGCTTCCGCTACTTACTTAACTGTTATTTGAACCTAAACATTTGAACTTTAACTATGGTGCTTACTAACCATTATGGTTGGTGATCATCCTTACTATTATCCAATGCTCAGTATAATTGGTGGCTGGATCCTGGTCGGTCACGCCCTCAAGCGGACGGTACTCCGCAGGTGGAATTTGGGGGTGTGACAGATTGGTATCAGAGCCATTGGTTATAGTGAACTTGGTTTTAAAAAGAAGAGTCTTTTTGAGAAAAACCAGACTATAACCCGTGACTCGTGACGACACTACACTCCAAGGGCAAGACTCGGCATATTAGACCTCGTAGCTCGGACTTGTGTTTACTTGCTTGTTTACCTTATATTGACTGCTCTATTATACATACTAGTGTGCCTGATTAGATAGATACACCTCCCTCTTCTATCTTATTCTCGCTACGTTACGACATCACAACTCATACTGTGTTTTCTGGTTATGAAGACAATGAGTGGACGCGGAAGAGGAAGTGTTAACATGACTCAGGCTCAATTCGCCAACTTGCTCAACACGGTGGCTGCGGCTTTCGCAGCTCACCCTGGAGGTCAGCCTGCGCCTGCGCAACCACGTGTTTGTACTTTCAAAACCTTCATGGATGGCAAGCCTCTCCCTTTCAACGGCACTGAGGGTGCCATAGGCCTTCTGCACTGGATTGAAAAGGCCGAAGCTGTCTTCGCTGTCTGCGAGTGTCCCCCTGCTAACTGGGTTAAGTACGCAACTGGTACGCTTGAAGGAAACGCGCTTTCATGGTGGAAAGCACAGATTCAGATGCTTGGACTGGAAACTGCTAATGCTACGGCATGGGAAGATTTCAAGGACATGATCAAAGAGGAGTACTGTCACAGGGATGACATCCACAAACTCGAGAACGAGTACTATGCACTCAAGATGGTTGGGTCAGAAATTGAGACCTACACCAAGCAGTCCAACGACTATGCTGCACTCTGCCCGAACATGTCCCAACCTATGTATCGAAGGGTCGAATTGTACATCAAAGGCTTGGTCCCAGAAATCCGGAGCCATGTGACTTCGGCCAACCTCAACACCATACAACCCGTGGTTCGTCTTGCTCACAAACTCACCAATCAGGCTGTGGAAGAGGGCAAGCTGCCCCAGAGGATCGGTGCTACTGCTGGAACTTCGGGCGATAACAAGCGAAAGTGGGACAGAAGTCAGGGAAAAGATGCTAACCCCACTCAGGCCCCAGTTCAACAAAGGAAGACTGAAAGCAACAAGGGCCCTCAGCAACAGGGTGGCTATCGAGGGAACCACCCTAAGTGTAACAAATGTAACCGACATCACAGTGGGCCATGTGTAAAGGGTCAGTGTCAGCGATGCAACAAGATGGGGCATGAAGCCAAAGACTGCCGAAGCCAGTTCCCCGCTAGGCAGAATCAGCAACAACCACAGCAACAGCAGCAACAAGGAAACAACCGTGGATGCTTCAAGTGTGGAGCAGTGGGGCACATGCGAAAGGATTGCCCTGAACTGAATCAAAACAACAACAATCAGGGTGCTGGGAACAATAACAACAATGCTGGAAATGGTGCTAGAGGAAAAGCTTTTGTGATTGGAGCTGGGGAAGCAAGGAATGACCCCAACGTTGTAGCGGGTAAGTTCCTACTTAATGATCGTTATGTTTCCATGCTATTTGATTCCGGAGCAGATGCTAGTTATGTATCCCTACGTATTAGTAAGAAACTTAAGCTCACTCTTACGCCGCTGAGCTCTAAGCACACCGTTGAAATAGCTAATGGTAGAAACCTCGAGGCCTCACACATAATTCGTAACTGCAAACTAGAATTGTCTGGTCAGACATTCCGCATCGATCTTTTCCCCATCATTCTTGGAAGCTTCGACGTCATTATTGGTATGGATTGGTTATCCAAACATCGTGCTGAAATCCTCTGCCAAGAGAAAGCTATTCGTATTCCTCGTCCCCCAGGCAAACCTCTTATAGTTCATGGCGACAAAAGCGGAGAAGTCACAGGCATCATTTCATTCTTAAAAGCCCAGAAGTGTCTACGAAAAGGGCACACCGCTATCTTAGCACTCATTACCGACACACAGAAAAGGGAAAACAGGATTGAAGACTTTCCAGTGGTACGCGACTATCCTGAGGTATTTCCGGAGGAACTACCTGGACTCCCTCCTCACCGTCAGGTCGAATTTCAAATCGAGCTAGCTCCCGGAGCAGCGCCTATAGCTCGTGCACCTTATCGATTAGCCCCCGCGGAGCTCAAGGAGCTTTCTACTCAACTACAAGAACTTTTGGACAAAGGTTTTATCCGTCCTAGTTCATCACCCTGGGGAGCCCCAGTGCTCTTCGTCAAAAAGAAAGATGGCTCATTCAGAATGTGCATTGACTACCGCGAACTTAACAAGGTTACCATCAAGAACCGTTATCCACTTCCCCGTATCGACGACCTGTTCGACCAGCTGCAAGGGTCGAGCTACTACTCCAAGATCGATCTGCGATCGGGTTATCACCAGCTGAGAGTCCGAGATGAGGACATCTCTAAGACTGCTTTCAGAACCCGCTATGGTCACTACGAATTCCTCGTTATGCCTTTCGGAATGACCAACGCACCTGCAATCTTCATGGATCTCATGAACCGAGTGTGCAAACCCTACCTCGATAAATTCGTAATCGTATTCATCGACGACATCCTAATCTACTCGAAGAGCCAAGAGGAGCATGAGCAACACCTACGTCTTATTCTCGAACTTCTTCGCAATGAGCAACTGTACGCCAAATTCTCGAAATGTGATTTCTGGCTTAGAGAAGTCCATTTCCTTGGGCACATCGTCAATCAGGAAGGGATTCATGTCGACCCTGCTAAGATTGAGTCCATTAAGAATTGGCCGGTGCCTAAGACTCCGACCGAAGTTCGCCAATTCTTGGGATTGGCGGGATACTATCGGAGATTTATCAAGGGATTCTCTAAGATCGCTCAACCACTCACGACACTCACTCAGAAGGGTGTTGCTTACAAATGGAGTAATGCTCAGGAATCCGCCTTCCAGGAACTAAAGAAGAACCTTTGTAGTGCTCCTATTCTCTCCTTACCCGAAGGTACCGACGACTTCGTCGTCTACTGCGACGCTTCTATTCAAGGACTTGGCTGCGTATTGATGCAACGCGAGAAAGTTATCGCTTACGCCTCGCGACAACTCAAGGTCCACGAACGGAATTATACGACGCACGACTTAGAATTTGGAGCTGTGGTCTTCGCGCTCAAGCTTTGGAGACACTACTTGTACGGCACCAAGTGCACGATTTACACTGATCACAAGAGTCTCCAGCACATAATGGGACAAAAGGAGTTGAATATGCGGCAACGCCGATGGGTCGAACTCCTAAATGACTACGAGTGTGCAATCAAATATCACCCAGGCAAGGCTAATGTGGTAGCCGATGCCCTCAGCAGAAAGGAGACCAAACCCAAGCGTGTTCGTGCTTTACAGCTCACTATCCACTCGAACCTCCCTAATCAGATTCGGAATGCTCAGGTTGAAGCATTGAAAGCCGAAAACATCAGGGCTGAGTCCCTACGAGGATCGAGACAACGAATGGAACAAAAAGAAGACGGCGCCTACTACGTAGCCGGACGCATATGGGTTCCGCTTTATGGGAATTTACGTGACCTAGTAATGGATGAAGCCCACAAGTCCCGTTACTCAGTACATCCGGGATCAGATAAGATGTACCATGACTTGAGGGCTACCTATTGGTGGCCTGGCATGAAAGCCCACATAGCAACGTATGTCAGAAAATGCTTAACCTGCGCAAGAGTCAAGGCTGAGTATCAGAAACCATCAGGCCTACTCCAACAGCCAGAAATCCCGCAATGGAAATGGGAGCAGATTTCCATGGATTTTGTTACTAGCCTGCCTAGGTCTCAGCGCGGAAATGACACCATTTGGGTGATAGTGGATCGCCTAACTAAGTCTGCACACTTCTTGGCCATTAAAGAAACAGACAAGTTCTCTACCCTAGCAGAGGTATACTTAAAAGAAGTGGTCTCGAAGCACGGAGTGCCTACCTCTATTATTTCTGATCGAGACGCGCGTTTTACTTCTGAGTTGTGGCAAGCCATGCACAAATCTTTTGGCTCACGTTTAGACATGAGCACCGCTTATCACCCGCAAACGGATGGGCAGTCTGAACGCACCATCCAAACCCTCGAAGACATGCTTAGGGCATGTGTGATCGATTTTGGCAAGAATTGGGAAAAGCACCTATCGTTGGTGGAATTCTCCTACAACAACAGCTACCACACCAGCATTCAGGCAGCACCCTTTGAGGCATTGTATGGCCGTAAATGTCGATCGCCTCTCTGCTGGGCTGAGGTTGGTGACAGCCAGATCACAGGCCCGGAACATGTAGTCGACACCACAGAAAAGATTGCCCAGATTAGGCAACGCATGGCGGCGGCTCGTGACCGTCAAAAGTACTACGCTGATAAAGATAGGAAACCACAAGAGTTCCAGGTTGGTGAACGGGCTCTACTGAAGGTCTCACCCTGGAAGGGTGTGGTTCGTTTTGGAAAACGGGGCAAGCTTAATCCAAGATATGTCGGACCCTTTGAAGTTACCGAAAAGATCGGTACGGCCGCTTACAGGTTGAATCTGCCTGAAGAACTGAGTGCTGTGCACAATGTCTTCCACGTGTCTAATCTGAAGAAGTGTCTATCAGATGAAACACTCGTCATTCCTTACAAGGAACTTACTATCGACGAACAGCTACACTTTACTGAGGAGCCGGTTGAGATCACGGATCGTGAGATCAAAACCCTCAAACGTAGCCAGATACCCCTCGTGCGAGTTCGTTGGAACTCACGCCGTGGCCCAGAGTTTACCTGGGAGCGGGAAGACCAGATGAAGCGCAAGTATCCCCAGCTGTTCCCAAATGAAACCCCCAGCACTGAAGCTACAACTGAATTTCGGGACGAAATTCCAAACTAACGGGGGGATGATGTGACACCCCGTTGAAACGCTCTCACTTTTACTAGCTTGTCAGTGGCTGCTTTAACTTTCGGGACGAAAGTTCTTAAAACTTGGGGATAATGTGACACTTCGGGTTTTCCCCGAACCAACTGTCGTCTTTAAATGTATGTATGTGCATAGATATAATATTAAATGAGAACTTGTTATTTATTGTTGTGCATTATGTGATCTTTTGATTGTGTCATGTGTATTATGTATGTATATATATATATATATATATAAGTGTGAACCGAGCCGAACCCGACTCGAGACCACTCGGTCTCGAGTAAACAAGTAACGATATGGGCCGGTTGGGCCGTAACCTTAGCCCGCCCGGAAACCCCCTTACCCACTCGAGATATATAACCGGCCACCCTCACAACTTGCACCATTTGGCAACATCACTCTCACACTCCCTCATCTCACACACTCTCCCTCTCTCTCTCTCTAAAAACCCTAAAACCCTAAAGTTCTAACATCAAACTCACCCCCTCTCCTCTCCCTCTCACGGATCAAACCGGCAACAACAAGAGGAGCTCTCGGATCATCTCGGATCATCTCGGTTCAAGCTTGTGGTCATCACTCGGAACTTGGTTCATCGATCTTTTGTACCCCTTCATCCAACCGGTTAGTGTATTATAGTTGTTTGACTTAAAATGATGGTTCTTGATGCACAAACTATTTGATTAGTTGGATGTTTGAATGAAATATGTGAACATAAGACATTTGAATGATAAATGATGGTTAGTATAGGGTGTTTGGTGTTTAGAATAAATGTTAGTATAGCATGTTATGCATTACCATTAAACCGATGATTGTATGTTATGAATATGTTCAAGTAAATGAATATTAGTTATGCTGATGATGATTATGTGCTAGAACTAGGGCCGATGATGATGTCTAAATTAGGATTCAACTTAGGGTTGTGCTATGCTACAAAGGATGAATACATTTGGGTTGTTTTGAATGAATGTGCATAATAGATAACTTGAATATATGAAGAACAGTTTGAAGATCATGAAAATATTTGAAATATGCCTTGTTTGATCTGATTTAGTGGGAAATTAGACAATAAAACATGTTAGTGGAGATAGTACACAATTTACATGAAATTGCAATCTCATTGGCTAGTACAATCAGAGGTTCGAGAAGGATTCTTGTGCACGTATCCGAGGTTGCGACTCGCAACCCCCGGTTGCGACTCGCAACCAAAGCATGACAACTCGAAACCACGGCGGTTGCGACTCGTAACCAGATCACGACAACTCGAAACCTCCGGTTGCGACTCGTAACCAAGACATGACCAGTCGAAATACCGGTTGCGACTCGCAACCAAGACGTGACAAGCCGCAACCTCCGGTTGCGACTCGCAACTGTGTGATCTCGAGTCAAGGCCACCTGGTCTCGACTGGGCTGTTAGTTATTGGGCCCAAAGTGTATTAGCTGTGCATGATTGTTACTGTTTAAGTGGGCTACGTGTTAACTATTAACTATTGCTGTAATTATATGTTGTGCATGCTATGTGTTAGTTATGTGTAGATTATACGTGAATACTTGTACCCCAACTTGACCTATATTGGTAACCATGCTAGGACGTGGTGACCAACGTGATCAACCGGGTAATTAATCTACCGAGCAACCCAAGGTGAGTTCACAACCTAAAGCATGTATTCCCGGTGGTTTGGGAAACGGAACTAAAAACAACACTATCCCCTTATGAGGGATACAACCTACTTTTCTTCCCTTGTTATTGGGAACCTTTTAGTTAATTACTGTTTATACGGATTGCAACAAACGGCACTAAACGAAACTCTATCACTTAAAGTCCCTACTACTTAATACCGATTAGTCGCCGGGGCCAGGCGAACGGGTTATTAGTTGATAGCGCTATTTAGGTCTTACCAACCTCACACCGTGCCAAGGTATGGGATCGGTCGTGAACTAATGTACTCAGGCATCCGTCAATGATGATAGAACATTGACATCGGGGCACTCTCTTGCGGATACGCAACGGTCACCTAGTGTTCGGTATTGGAAAAACAGTTTAGTTGCTAACTTTTGGGGTAGCTCCCCATGGCATGTATAAACGGATAAATTAACTGGTGAAACAAGTTTTTGGTAATTAAAACTGGACAACTAGTGAACTCACTCAGCATTATTGTTGACCCCTTACTGCATGCTTTGCAGGTAACCAGTGACTCAGGAGCTTGCAGCTTGGGAAGTGTAGTGGTCGCCTAAACCCGCATGTTGGGTTCTAAATAATTTGAACTATGAACTTTGTTTAAACTATTTTATCTATGCTTCCGCTACTTACTTAACTGTTATTTGAACCTAAACATTTGAACTTTAACTATGGTGCTTACTAACCATTATGGTTGGTGATCATCCTTACTATTATCCAATGCTCAGTATAATTGGTGGCTGGATCCTGGTCGGTCACGCCCTCAAGCGGACGGTACTCCGCAGGTGGAATTTGGGGGTGTGACATATCTGATCGTAATCCTCTTTGGTAAGCATAGGATTTCCAATTCGACCAGCTACTAAACCTTCATATGAGATAAGCACGGAACCAAGTAATGCCATATGATCTTTTGCAATGTCTTCAGAAAAACTTTGACCTTCTGGAAGATTTAGAGCTATGTTGCATTGAATCACGCATCCATTTCCCATCTTTGTGCTTTGAGACTGAAAACTTTCTGATGAGCTTTTCGGATTAACACTCGGATACAATGAGAAACTACTGTTACTTTTGTTTGAGTTTTGATCAGTCTTTTCTGTAGAATCTCCAGCACTATAAGCAGTCTGAATTTTCGGACTTCTCTCAGCTTCTGAAGTCGGAACACTACCCTTGTAATACATCTTTACATCTTGTTGACCACTTGGATTATTCATCCTTGCAATCTTCTGTTGTTCCAAATCCTGACTTTCAATCTTTTCAATGAACTGAGAGATCGACAATCTATCATAAACTCCAGTATTCTTCAGTATCATCAAATAAGTTCCCCACTCTTTCTGAGGTAACGCATCAGCAAGTTTATCCACCCATTCATCATTTTCCTTTTTAATGCTCATCATTGACATTGTTCTCACTAAGTGACAATATCGTTCAATGAGTTTCTTTGTATCTTCTCCGGGCAAACTTGTGAACAAATCAAATTCCTTTTTAAGCAATGCCTTCTTGCTTTTAATCATACTCGTACTGCCTTCAACCTTGATTTTTAGAGCATCCCATATTGATTGTGATGTTTTGTCATGTTGAAGTAGTATGAAGATGTCTTCTTTGACGGCCTGTTGAAGTAAACTGATCATCATCTTTTCAGCTCGGTATATTTCCCTTTCTTCCTTACTAAAATCTGAAAGCTGTTTTTCAGTCTGCATTTCGGTTTGTGGTGGAGTATACTTTGTCAGAATACATTCCCATGATCTTAAATGATTTGCCTGCACCCAGTTTTCGAATCTATCTTTCCATCCGTAGTATTCTTCAATTCCCATTAGCTTCGGGGGTTTCTGAGTAGTCCCCATTTCATTTTCAGAATTCATGTTCTGAGCAATGGAAGATGAACTAGACAATGTTGCAAAAGCGTTGTGAAAATCGTTATCCATGTTTCAGACACTTTCAAGCGAAATATTATCTTTTAAGCAGAACCCTTCAAGCGAACTAGACAAACTGAACAATCCTCAAGCGAAAACCTTGAAGCGAAATAGTTGAAGCGAAACAATTTCAAGCGAAGCTGTATGAAGAGAGAACTCTGAAGCGACAACCTTGAAGCGAAATATAATGCTTGTTAGAAGCGAAATCTAGATGTCGCTTGAAGTTTCAAGTGAAATCGTCCAAAGAAACTATATTCTTCAAGCGAAATCCATTCGAATGTCAATTTTAATCACTATTAGGTCGAATTTGGCTGTGAAACTTTCAAGGGTTTGTTATCTTGTACTTTTAAACAATCTGTGAAAATTTGAGATGATTTAGACCGTGAAAAGTTTCTGAACTGTTAAAAGAAGGTGTAGAAGTAAGAGATTTTGATGAATTTCGGCTGAATATTGCAGAACTCCTCCTCCTGAGCTCTGATACCAATTGTAGGATCGGTTTGCGGATCCGAATGAGTCGGTTCAGAGGAATTCCATCAAATACAGGTGCGGAAAACAAGTATTTGACGTGTAAACAGCTTAATCTTCACTTTAACACTGATTTGTATTGATTAGACAACAATTACAATCAGTTCTCACACCGGCAGCACTTCGGTATGGAAATTACTCTCTCAAAAACTATCTCTTGATTTCGCTTGACCAACATCCCTATATATAGAGATTGAGATTTCGCTTGGAATGACCTGAAGCGAAATCGTTACATGTTGATTTCGCTTGAGGCTTCAAGCGAAATCCTTTACAAATCCAATCCTTCAAGCGAAATCTTTCTAACTCTCGTTTTACGTGCCCTGATCTATTCTAACTAGTGTAAGACTCGATACAAGACGAAGTCGACAGATGTAGTGCACCAACATTACTAATTCTAAGAGATGCAAGACATACAACCTTTAATAATTCTTTGCTAGCTATGGCTGGGTCTAATATTTCAAATGGTCCTATTTACTTTAATTGCTACCCAAACTTTTCAATTGGTTTATTTGATCCAAATATTTTAGACACTTTAACATTAACAATTAAAACAAAAAACTTAGAATTCAAAGAAAAAACTAATGCGGCAGTAGTTATATATAGAATATATTATAAAACTATGACTACCACTATAGAGCCTAAAACAAAATTAGTATCTCTAAAAGATGAAACTATTATTTTTGAAGCTAATACCATGCATACAAAGATAAGAACACCTAAAAATTAAAATGGAATGAAATAACTCAATCATTAACATGGAATTTACAAGATATAAACCCGC
Source organism: Helianthus tuberosus (assembly GCA_030545235.1). Classification (NCBI taxonomy): domain Eukaryota; kingdom Viridiplantae; phylum Streptophyta; class Magnoliopsida; order Asterales; family Asteraceae; genus Helianthus; species Helianthus tuberosus. Next base: position 46,736 of record JARYGA010002826.1, read on the forward strand.
CAAAACCTATAGAGATAGAAAATCAAACATCTAGCATAGTAGAACATTCTGATGGTTCAATAGATATTTCTTTTAGTAATATTTTACCAAGACATTCTATATGAGCAAGTACTTCTAGAAATACAATAGATGAAAGTTTATTTAGAAGAAGTCTATCTATGAAAATGAAAGGTGTTGATTTTTCAAATACTATTCCAAGACCACTATATGAAGAAAATGATAGCGATAATAATACTTATGTCCCAACTAAGTCTGATATGGAAAATTATGAAGAAAATACAATGAGTGATTCAAAAATTCAAGCTCGAAGAAATTAAAATATTTGGTTCTTGAGAAATTGCAATAGAAGAATAAAATATTTGAGGGAAAGAATAGAACAATATAGTAATGATTCATGCAGCATCATGCCTCCATCCGACCCGTATCATCCCTCTAACTATACATCTAATCCGTATCATCATTCTAGCTATATATTATTTTTAGAAAGAAAATTAAGAGAAGAAAATAATTATAGAGTAAAACTTATAGAAAAGATTTCAAGCACAACTTGTTAATTATGGATAAAGAAATGTTAAAATATTTAAAAGATGAAATGTTCAACGAATATAATAATAAAAATTTGATATGGTATTTTTCTACATTCGATGAAAATGAAAGTTTTTTACATGAGATTGACTGACACTTATATATGTGTGAAAATGACGAAAATATTCCATTTTTCTCCTGGTTCCCTCTTTACTGTATAGAAAATAAAATTAAACATCCATTTTTTGAATATATATCTGTTAGTAATACTATAACCAAAACCTATACAATTATAGATACAAATGAAGATATTACTAGTGTGCATCCTCCACATACGGATATAAAAATAAAAACTGAAAATAAAGATTATATTGCAAAACCTTTGGTAAACATTAAGGAAGATATAGATAAAAACGTAAAGAAAATTATTTTTCAAAATAATTACACCAATGAAAAATTAAATACCATAGGAGAACAATTAGAAAGGATAGAAACTAATAATAAAAATAATTTAGATCAACCTAGTACTTCAAATACTAAATAATAACTGAAACTATTGAAAATCCAATATTTAAACCATATAGTATAGATATCCCAATACGTCTAAACAAACAAGATATGTTACAAGATATTTCTTCAAAAATCTCAAAACTAAATATAAATGTTATTTCAGATCAAGAAATTCAAAATATCGAAGAACAATTTAATGATTTTCAGATAGAAGACTCTATAAACAAAATTAAAAGAGGAAATTATCATTTTTCAAAAAATAATACTTATACTACTAGGCCTGAAACAAGAAATTATTATCCTAGACCTACCCCGCCTGATTTACAATTTGAAGAACGACATACTTTAGTTCAAGCGAAATATGATGGAACCTCTCTATAGGAATGGAATATAGAAGGACAAACAGAACATCAAATTCTTAATCTATTACAAGAAATGATAATGACAGCTAATACATATAAAGCAAATGGAAATAATGAAGCTCAAATTCTTACTATGATAGTTTCTGGTTTTACCGGAATTCTTAAAGGTTGGTGGGATAAGTATCTTACAGAAAAAGAAAAACATATAATTCAAAATGCTAAAAAATTAATTATTAAAACAGAAAATAATGTTCAAGTTCCAACTGAAACACCTGATATAATTAATACTTTAATGTTTGCTATAATTAAACATTTTATTGGAAATCCAACAGATTATCAAGAAAGAAATTCTTTAATATTATTAAATCTGACGTGTAGAAAATTACAAGATTTTAGATGGTATAAAGATGTATTTCTTTCAAAAGTTATGGCTAGAGATGATTGTAAAGAAGCTTATTGGAAAGAAAGGTTTATAGCTGGGCTACCAAAATTATTTGCAGAAAGAATTAGAGAAAAAATAAAAAAAAAATTTACAATAATATTCCCTATAGAGATTTATCCTATGGGCAAATAATAAATTATATAAATCAAGAAGGATTAAAAATATGTAACGATTTAAGATTAAAAGAAAAAATAAAAAAGGATGGTATTCAAGGCCATAAGGAATTAGGAAGCTTTTGTCAACAATATGGACTTGAACCATTTAAAACTCCTTCTAAATCTAAAAAGAAAATTCCCAAACAGTTTATCAGGAAGAATTATAAAAGAAAACCATATATTAAAAATAAACAAAAATATTATAAAGATGAGACTGATTTTCAAAAGAAAAAACAAGGTAAACAAGATATTGTCATTTGTTATAAATGTGGAAGACAAGGACATTATTCAAAAGATTGTTATACTAAGAGAAAAATAAATGAGCTAAATATTTCCGATGAATTAAAAGAACAGATAAATAAAATACTTATTTATAATAACTCAAGTGAAGACAGTATTTCAGACTATAGTGATAATGATTTAAACAATATTGAAGATTCTAATTCAGAAAGTAGTTCAGAAGAAAATTTATGTGAATGTATTGGTCCTTGTATTTGTGAAATTGATGGTACAATAAATTCTCAAACAGAAAATAATAAAGACATATTCGAATTATTAGAAAAAATTGATGATAAAGAAGTAAAACAAGTATATTTAAAACAATTAAAAGAAAAGTATAAACTAACAATAGAAAAGGAAGAAAAAGTGTATAATTTCAATGAAATATGTCAAAGGTTTCAAACAAGACAAATAAAAGAAAATTTTGTTACAATAACTGAATTACAAATAAAATGTAGGTCTCGTTTCTCTCGGTGGATCGATAACGAAAACCTATCCTTGTTTATCACAAACACGGTAACGGGTGCGGAATCCCCGTGACGGTGCAAACCAAACAAAGTGTATAAAACACACGTAACCAAAGATTCAATATCTATTGATTAGGGATGAGAACGATAACAAACATATACAAACAATGTTTACAGACTCTCTCTAAAATTCTCACAGCTCTCGTCTCTCGTCCAAGTTTCACACAGAAACTATGAGAGCTATTTATACTAAAACAGACACAGACTTGACGAAACGCATAAAGGACACAACGAAACACTAAAGTCGACGAAACACATTCTGTTTCGTCGACAAACATATTAATTCTAAACCTTGTTTCGTCGAGTTGTAGTTAAAGCCCAAATAGTCAAAGTCCAATTCTAGTCTTCGGCCCATATATGAAGTTACGGCCCAGTCTTTGTTTCAGTTATAATCTTTGACCAATATTCAACATAGGACAAGACTTGTGACATCACCATGACATCACAATGATGATGTCATGGTGAGGTGTAAACAGGACTTTGCTTGCGGCGCTCCGTGCTTCGCGTGTCGAACTCTGGGGCACACGACGGAGGAATGTCGTGACGTCGGGCTTGAGCCGGACCTAACCGAGTCGACCCGAACCGAATCGAACCGAGTCGAGTCGCGTCCACATAAAGTGTACCAACAAACTCCCCCTTGGACGCTACTCATGAGGTTCGTCTTCCGTGTCTTTCATGTCGGATGATCTTCAAAGTCTTCACGCGTCATAAGAAGAAAGTGTATCAACAAACTCCCTTTTCATTTAGGAAGTGTGTTAACAAACTCCCCCTTAGAATGAACTTTCCATTGAGTCATGCTCGTGAATCTTTTGACTTGTCAATTCTTTAGATCCTTGTGGTGTTGATGAAGGGTCAACTGCAACCAGATCATCTTGATCTTCTGATTGCATCAACGTCGTGTCTTCACTTTACGGCTTGTCATCTGACACGTTCTCTTCGCCTTTAGCTGATTCTGATGTCACATCTGCACATACAAGAAAGCTAAACACGTAATGAGAACAACAGCTTGGAATATAGACAAATTAAACAAACGACACATATGAGATCAAATCTCAATCAAACACCGACCGACAACAGTTTGAAAGTTTAGAAAATGATCAATTTTAAACCTTTAACTTTCAAAACTTGTTAACTTCGACAGTTTATGAAGGTGCAATTGTTTTCCGGCTTACGATCAGGATTTTGGGTAGGATAGACTCGAGTTCCAACATCGGTCAATCAAAAATAAACTAGAAGCAAAATCTGTTTGGCTTTTATAAAGTTTATATAAAAACACACCTAAAATCTTTTTGGAATTTTTCATTTTTTTTTAAATGTAAAGACGAAAAGCAATAAATAAATATATACACAGATGCAGAAACGAAAGCAGTAAACAAAAATTTACAGACATTCTTTTTGCGAGTTTCGAGGGTAAGAGAATCATATCAGTGTACGGTCATGCCAAAACGCTCTTTTTGTTCAATTAGTTAACATTAGATAAGCATCCTATAACAATTATCGGTATTGTTGTCCACATAAGCTCAACTTATCAGATGTAATCATGGCGAGGGGATACGTTAAGGTATGATTTATACTTACCGACCGGTGTTCATCCACACACGACACATTCCCGTATCAAGGTATGCCCGAGAGTTCATCTTACCGGTGAGTATACCATTTATCATCTGTTTGACCGTATAAAAGAATGTGAGAAACTCACTTATTTTGGTTGAAAACAAGCCCTATGTGATAGAATCACTTATTGATGAGGAACTTGATTTTCAGATGCATGAGGGCACAAGAGCAAGTCCGTGAACAGGTCAGTACTTTCGTACAGCAGAGAGACGAACTTGACTCCCGCAAAGAATCTGTGATATATTATCACTTATTTTGTTTGGACATGTGATTGTTGATCACTTATTGAGGTCGTATGCAATATGTACACGTATGTATAGTATCATGGAAGATCTAGACTTCGTCTCCGTTATTTTTACGGTTTGATACAACCATGATACCCAGATGATAAGACAGCATAAAGACCGAATATCTCAGAACCTCGGCAATCTCTCAAACGAAATTTCGGTACTAAGACCATATGCCAATGTGCGGTTCCCACCTGGTCTTCAGTCGATTTAAGGTTTATATCGCCCTGCACACTTTAAAATGATTGTGAGCCTACCGATACATCTTATATAGAGCTGCTTAACATTTTTCATTTTGCATTTCAGTTTAAAGAGGTTTAGACAGACCACTGATGTACTATCATTTTCTCTTTTGCTCGCCAGGAAACTCATTTTTGTTTTCTATTGTTTTTGCGCTTTTGAAATTTTTCGATGTTTTTGAATTTTTAAATTTTGGACACATCATTAAAAATTGTCCAAACACTCCCAAGGATAAATTTGTTGAGAAAGCACCACCTGAAAAGATTCACCCTCAACGTCGTCCCGTTTCACCAAAACATGATAAACGAACTGTTAAGGAACAAGAAACGAAGCAACGACGTCAAAACGTCAAAGCTGTTGAAAAGGCTTTAAAATCTGAAGTCAAAACAGTCAACAAGGAACCAAGTTCTTCACATTTTTTAAAACCAGAAGTTTCAGAATCTTTTCATAAAACTACATCTGGTAAAACAAATCAAACTTGGAGACCAAAGACTAGTGAAAATTCAGGGGGAGGTGTTGTCTTACAAAATCATCAAGAGATCGAGATCATCTTTCGTGATTCTCAGGGAAGACCCAAGACCACTAAGGCTTGGGTCCCCATCCTTAACTAATCATTGGATGATGTGTGCAGGGTGTTCCAGGAGGAACTATTAATAGTCATTGGATTGTTGATAGTGGAGCATCTAGGCACATGACAGGCGACTTACGGCTTCTATATGATGTGAGAAATATTAGAGGAGGCTATGTCGCTTTCGCTGGAGACAAAGGCGGGTACATCACTGGAGAGGGAATGATCTCCAATGGTGTTGTATGTTTCGATAAGATCAATTATGTTCGTCAAATTGATCATAATCTTCTCAGTGTTTCGCAAATCTGCGATAAGAAGTTCACCGTGCATTTTGATGATGCCGGTTGTTATGTGCTGAAACCTGGTTTCAAAATTCCAGAGGAATGGATTCTCTTATCGGCTCTAAGAGTTAATGATCTTTATATTCTTGATATGAGCCAAGCGATTACTACTTCTGCACAAGTCACATGTTTTGTCTCGAAAGCCACATAGAAGGAGTCTATATCTTGGCACAGAAGAATGGGGCACATTCACTTAAGAAAAATGAACCATTTGGTGAAAAACAATCTTGTGAATGGTGTGCCCGTGAGAAGTTTTCATCTACAAGATATCTGTGTTTCGTGCCAGAAAGGGAAACAAACAAAGAAGTCTCACCCTCTGAAGAAAATCAACACTGTTAGCATGCCTCTCGAACGTCTTCATATGGACCTCTTTGGACCTATGAGACACAAGACAACATTCGGGGATGTTTATTGCTTAGTGGTTACTGATGATTATTCTAGATTTTCTTGGGTAGCTTTTATGGCACACAAGAGTGATACTCCTGGCATCCTCAAGGATCTTCTTACAATGTTGGAAAATCTCTACACGTTGAAAGTTAAGAGGATTAGAAGCGACAATGGAACTGAATTCAAGAACCGTGTGATGGATGAGTTCTGTACTTCTAAGGGCATTCTTCATGAATACAGTTCTCGCTACACTCCACAACAAAACGGTGTCGCGGAGAGGAAGAATCGAACGATAATTGAAACTGCAAGAACGATGTTGGTAGAGTCGGAGCTTCCTGTTCAGTTCTGGGCGGAGGCTGTGTCGACTGCCTGTTACACATTAAACCGAGTTCTTACAGTTAAGAGACATGGCAAGACTTGTTTCGAACTTCTACAGAAAAGGAAACCGGATCTTTCATTTCTAGAACCTTTTGGCGGTCCATGCACTATGATTGAGCCGGATGGAAAGTTTGGCGCGAAAGCTATCGAGGGTTTCTTCCTTGGATATGCTACTCCAAATTTTCGTGTTTGGAATCTGGCTACCAAAAAGATTGAGCTATGGAGTGAAGTAAGGGTTCAAAGGTATACAAGTCCTGTTAGGGCTCCGGGTGATCCTTGGATGTTCGACTACGATGGGCTTTTCAACTCCTTTGATCTGCCAACCTTTGACGAAGATTCTGCAGCTGCTAGAATGTTATTTGATAGTGACAACACTGCTGACTCGCCATTGGTTAGGCCTGTTATTGTTAACCCACAAGGTTCTAATTCGGTTAACAACACAGTTCAAAATGAGGTATTTGAAGAAGCTACTGAGTACAATGAGTCATCGGAAGATGATGAAAATCTGGATGCGACTGAAGGCACTTCAGCTCCAGTTGCTCCTGTTCAGGGCACTTCTTTAGAAACTCCTCATGTGCAGAATGTTGATACTGCTGAAGGAAATGCATCCACTTCTACACATATTCCAGGTGTGGAGTTGGTTGGTGATCCTAATATTAATAATTTGGGTGTTAATGCTCGTGTTCCTGAAAATCCGGAAATGAGAATTCACGATACCCATCCACAGCAGAACATTATTGGAGATGTCCAGCGCGGGGTGCAGACGCGTAATCAGCTGAGAAACAACCAGAGTGCTGGTTTGTATTCAGCCATTAGAGAATCTGGTCTTCAAAATGATTGGTCTTTTGCGTGTTACGTTTCACAAGAAGAACCGAAATCTTGGAAAGAAGCATTAAAGGATAATTCTTGGGTTGAAGCCATGCAGGACGAACTGCAGCAATTTCAAAAGCTTGGTGTTTGGAAGCTTGTTGAAAAACCGGAGAATTACAAGAAAATTGGCACACGATGGGTTTATAAATGCAAGAAGGACGACCGTGGAATTGTTATTCGCAACAAGGCAAGATTGGTTGTTCAGGGATTTCGCCAGATTGAAGGCATTGACTACAATGAAGTTTATGCACCTGTTGCACGTCTGGAAGCTATTCGGATCTTTTTAGCTTATGCTTCTTTCAAAGGATTCAAAGTCTACCAGATGGACGTCAAAAGTGCTTTTCTTCATGGTTTAGTACAAGAAGAGGTGCACGTCGAACAACCTCCAGGTTTTGAAGATCCTATTCACCCCGATCGGGTTTGGTTGCTCAACAAAGCTCTTTATGGTTTACATCAAGCACCTAGGGCTTGGTACGCAACCTTATCCAACTATCTTCTGGAAAATGGATTTCGACGAGGTCTTATTGATTGCACTCTCTTTATCAAAGAACTAGATGGAGATCTTCTGCTGGTGCAGGTATACGTTGATGATATAATATTTGGTTCTACTAATGATTCTTTGTGCAGGCAATTCGAACGTGTTATGCAGGAAAAGTTCGAAATGAGCGCTATGGGGGAGATGAATTTCTTTTTGGGCCTACAAGTTCAACAAACAGAGTCTGGGATATTCATCCATCAGACTAAATATGTTGGTGACATTTTGAGCCGATTCCAAATGTCAGATGCAACGCCCATTGGTACCCCACTTCCGCAGAATCACAGGATTACTCCGGATTTGAAGGGTGAAAGCATCAACTCCTCATACTATCGTGCCATGATCGGATCTCTCATGTATCTCACCGCTTCGAGGCCTGACATAATGTATCCAACGTGCCTGCTTGCAAGATATCAAGCACACCCGAAGGCCTCTCATCTGTCAGCTGTCAAAAGGATTTTTCGCTATTTGAAGGGTTGCCCGGACCTCGGTCTTTGGTACCCTAGGGATGATAGCTTTGAATTAATTGCATACAGTGATTCTGATTTTGGTGGTTGCAAAATCGATGGCAAATCGACAACAGCAGGATGTCAGTTCCTAGGAAATCGCCTGGTCACGTGGCAGTGCAAGAAGCAAACGTGTGTTGCTACATCAACATGTGAAGCAGAATACATTGCTGCCTCGAGTTGTTGCTCCCAAGTTCTTTGGATACAACAACAAATGCGCGACTACGGTTTTGAATTCCTATCTACTCATATTTTTGTTGATAATAATGCTGCCTTACAGATCACTAGAAATCCAGTGCAGCATTCCAAGACTAAACACATCGGCATTAAATATCACTTCATACGTGATTGTTTTGACAAGAAATTAATCGATGTTGTTCATGTCCCCACCGATCACCAACGTGCCGACCTGTTTACAAAAGCTTTTGATAAATCACGTTTTGATTATCTACTTTTGGTCAATGGCATTAAGGTGATACCCGAGTAAACTTCTGTCGGCTGATCGTTTTTTTTTTTGTAAATATTTTCTTTATCATCAAAAATTCAAAAAGATTTTTTTTCTTATCTTTTCGCATTTTAGGGGGAAAAATTTCAGAAAATACAAAAACATGTGAAAATTTCAAAAATCCAAAAAATATGTCGTTTACTTTATGTCTTTAAATTTAAAAAAAAAAATCAAAATTCAAAAACAATAGAAAACCAACAATGAGTTTCTTGGATAAAGGAAAATGATGATGTTCACTGGTGTGGTCAGTCAACGTGTTCAAAATGAAAAACAAAATTGAGAAATGATAAGTGTTAGGGGTCATTTTCTTTGCATACATATCCTGACCAATATCCTGCCTTTGTTTGTTTATTTGTGACCAGGATGCTGGAAGAAGATAGTGCTAACATCTTGGGCGATATCCTGAGGTTTATTGAATTAACCACGTGCAGGTTAAGGGCTGAGACTTGCTAACGGTCAAGTGGACTTCTTCTCCTCAAGACTCGGACGAGTTTGTTGAAGGAAAGACGTTGAGCCCGAAAGACCAGGTCTACAACGTTCGATGAAGGAATATTCGGTGGATCCCGGAAGTTTAGGATAGTTTGTTACATTATCTTTACTATAAATAGATGGGGGTGGATCAGTTTAAGGCACACAATTTACACTTACACTCTCGAACACTTTCACTCTCGAAGCTCATTGCAAACATCACACTTGTATTCAAATTTCATTGTAACACATAGTCGATCCGCACCACATCCTGCACTGTATCCTGATATTTGAAGCAATAGAAGAACAAGGCAGCTGCGATTGTCAGCTCCCGAGGTTTTATGCCGGCGATCTAGATTGATCAAGGGCTTTCCTCGTACATCTCGTTTCCACCTTTACATTTTCGCTCATTGTTTAATCATAGATACAGCTCATTATCCTGAGCCGTATCCTGATAACTGTTTTTGCAAACTAATAAATCAATACATTTTTTACACATATTTTTAGCACACTACCTCACAAAACTAATTTGATCACTTAATTGCTTAGGTAATTTTTGACCAAAACAATTCGGCGCCCACCGTGGGGCAAGTGGTGCTCTCTTTACTAAAAATTTTTGTGAAATCGCTAATCGGCTTTTTATTTTCAAAACTTTTTGCCACATTGTCCATAATGGCCTCAAGATCAAACATGAGTTCCTCTACTGTGTCTGCTATGACTTCTGCTACTACTGGTTCGGTGCTTCCACCACCTCCTCCAAGGATGCCAGCCTCTTCACTGTCACACCCCCAAATTCCACCGGCGGAGTACTACCGCTTGAGGGCGCGACCGACCAGGATCCAGCCACCAATTATACTGAGCAATGTTTAATAGTAAGAATATTCACCAACCACAATGGTAAGTAAATATCATAGTTTAAAGTTCGATAGTTAGGTTCAAGTAACAGTTTAGGTAAATAGCGGAAGCATAGGCAAAACAGTTTAAACAAAGTTCATAGTTCAGGTTATTTAGAACCCAACACGCGGGTTTTGACGACCACTACACTTCCCAAGCTGCAAGCTCCTGAGTCACTGGGTACCTGCAAAGCATGCAGTAGGGTATCAACAAAAATGTTGGCGAGTTCACGTGTTGTCCAGTTTTAATTACCAAAAACTTGTTTCACTAGTTAATTTATCCGTTTATACATGCGATGGGGAGCTACCCCATAGGTAAGCGACTAAACTGTTTAACAATACCGAATACTTACTTAACCGTACGTTTCCGCAGTGCCCCGTTTGTCAATGTTCTATCATCATTGACGGTTTGCCAGAGTACATTAGTTCACTCCCGTTCCCAATAACAAGGGTCGGTGTGAGGCTGGTTACACCTAAATAGCGCTATCAACTAATAACCCGTTCGCCAGGCCCCGGCGATTAATCGGTATCATGTAGTGAGGACTTAAGTGATAGAGTTTCGTTTAGTGTTGCTTGTTGCATTACCGTATAAACAATAATTAACTAAGAGTTCCCGTTTAAGGGAGAAAAGTAGGTTTGTATCCCTTACGAGGGGATAGCGTTGTTTAAGTTTCTGTTTCCCAAACCACCGGGAAGCATGCTTTGATAGTTGTGAACTCACCTTGGGTTGCTCGGTAGATTATTTTACCCGGTCAAGTATGTTGGTCACCACGTCCTAACATGGTTACCAGATATGGGTCAAGTCGGGTACAAGTAAACACATAGCGAACACGTAAGGCAATACATATAGCAAACACGTATAACATGCGAATACACAACAGTTGGGTTATTGGGTCAGCCCTAACATATAATCAGCAGTAACAAACATGCAGTCCAGTCAACAGAAAGCCCAACAGTCAAAGCCCAATAACAACAAGGTAGCCCAGTCGAGACAAGGGTGGTTGCGACTCGCAACCGAGGTTACGACTCGCAACCGAGGTCTCGGTTCATCACGTTTTGGTTACGACTCGCAACCAGAGGTTCCGACTCGCAACTAGCAGTTCCGACTTAGCAGCAGTGGTTACGACTCGCAACCGGATTCGATACGCGTTGATTGCGACTCGCAACTGGGAGATCTCGACAAGACTTGATGTGGTCTCGAGTCGCAACCAAAGATTACGACTCGCAACCGTGATTACGTGCACAACAAACTCTTCTAGAACCTGCAATGTACTGACCAATAGGATTGCATTTTCATGTAAATTGTGTACTATATCCACTAACATGTCTGTTTGTCTATAATGTGTCTAATTTGGATCAAACAAAGCATATTCAAAATATTTGAGTGACATTCATGCTGTTCATAACATTCAAACATTATTCATGAATATTCAATCCTTAACATCACTTTAATATCATTCGGATAGCAAAATCACCAAATCCCTGATAAAAATATTAGAACACATTTCATCACTAAACATCATAACATGAACGGACATAATAGATATTATTATTCTCGGTTCCTAAGCATAATCGGATACTAACCATTCAACCAAAGTGATGAATATTCATTCTATCTAAACATTCCGAAACAAACATGTTATTCGGTTATGCATTTCACACACATATTATTCACACAAAACATGGCAACAATCATCATCCATACACAAGAATCATAGTAACACATTTTTGTACTAACCGGTTGAAGTTGTGGGTTTGAAGAAGCAAAGATTCTTTCCGGTTGGTGATTCCGAGCTAGAGCCGAGGTGTTCTTGTTGTTGGTTGATCCGAGAGGGAAAAGGAGAGGGGAGGGAGGTGATTCTTTGTGAGGGTTTTAGGGTTTTGGTGAGAGAGATGAGAGGAGAGTATGAGAGAAAATGTTGCAAAAAATGGTAGAATGGTGAGGGTTGGCCATATATATATCGAGTGGGTTAGGGGGTGTCCGGGTGGGCTAAGGTTACGGCCCAACCGGCCCATGTGTTTCTTGTTTACTCGAGACCGAGTGGTCTCGAGTCGGGTTCGGTTCGAGTCACACACATATACTTATATATATAATACATACACAAAATTTTAATACAAGGATCACATAGCACGCCAAAATAATTCATAAACTTTCATTTAATATTATATATATATATATATACGCACATACATTCATTTAAAGACGAAAGTTGGCTCGGGAAAACCCGAAGTGTCACATTATCCCCAAGTTTTAAGAACTTTCGTCCCGAAAGTTAAAGCAGCCACTGACAAGCTAGTAAAAGTGAGAGCGTTTCAACGGGGTGTCACATCATCCCCCCGTTAGTTTGGAATTTCGTCCCGAAATTCAGTTGTAGCTTCAGTGCTGGGGGTTTCATTTGGGAACAGCTGGGGATACTTGCGCTTCATCTGGTCTTCCCGCTCCCAGGTAAACTCTGGGCCACGGCGTGAGTTCCAACGAACTCGCACGAGGGGTATCTGGCTACGTTTGAGGGTTTTGATCTCACGATCCGTGATCTCAACCGGTTCCTCAGTAAAGTGTAGTTGTTCGTCGATAGTAAGTTCCTTGTAAGGAATGACGAGTGTTTCATCTGATAGACACTTCTTCAGATTAGACACGTGGAAGACATTGTGCACAGCACTCAGTTCTTCTGGCAGATTCAATCTGTAAGCGGCCGTGCCTATCTTTTCGGTAACTTCAAAGGGTCCGACATATCTTGGATTAAGCTTGCCCCGTTTTCCAAAACGGACCACACCCTTCCAGGGTGAGACCTTAAGTAGAGCCCGTTCACCAACCTGGAACTCTTGCGGTTTCCTATCTTTATCAGCGTAGTACTTTTGACGATCACGAGCTGCCGCCATGCGTTGCCTAATCTGGGCAATCTTTTCTGTGGTGTCGACTACATGTTCCGGGCCTGTGATCTGGCTGTCACCAACCTCAGCCCAGCAGAGAGGCGATCGGCATTTACGGCCGTACAATGCCTCAAAGGGTGCTGCCTGAATGCTGGTGTGGTAGCTGTTGTTGTAGGAGAATTCTACTAACGGTAGGTGCTTCTCCCAATTCTTGCCAAAATCGATCACACATGCCCTAAGCATGTCTTCGAGGGTTTGGATGGTGCGTTCAGACTGTCCATCCGTTTGCGGGTGATAAGCGGTGCTCATGTCTAAACGTGAGCCAAAAGATTTGTGCATGGCTTGCCACAACTCAGAAGTAAAACGCGCATCTCGATCAGAAATAATAGAGGTAGGCACTCCGTGTTTCGAGACCACTTCTTTTAAGTATACCTCTGCTAGGGTAGAGAACTTGTCTGTTTCTTTAATAGCTAAGAAGTGTGCAGACTTAGTTAAGCGGTCCACTATTACCCAAATGGTGTCATTTCCGCGCTGAGACCTAGGCAGGCCAGTAACAAAATCCATGGAAATCTGCTCCCATTTCCATTGCGGGATCTCTGGCTGTTGGAGTAGGCCTGATGGTTTCTGATACTCAGCCTTGACCCTTGCACAAGTTAAACATTTTCTGACATACGTTGCTATGTGGGCTTTCATGCCAGGCCACCAATAGGTAGCCCTCAAGTCGTGGTACATCTTATCTGACCCTGGATGTACTGAGTAACGGGACTTGTGAGCTTCATCCATCACAAGGTCACGTAAATTTCCATAAAGCGGAACCCATATGCGTCCGGCTACGTAGTAGGCGCCGTCTTCTTTTTGTTCCATTCGTTGTCTCGATCCTCGTAGGGACTCAGCCCTGATGTTCCCGGCTTTCAATGCTTCAACCTGAGCATTCCGAATCTGATTAGGGAGGTTCGAGTGGATAGTGAGCTGTAAAGCGCGAACACGCTTGGGTTTGGTCTCCTTTCTGCTGAGGGCATCGGCTACCACATTAGCCTTGCCTGGGTGATATTTGATTGCACACTCGTAGTCATTTAGGAGTTCGACCCATCGGCGTTGCCGCATATTCAACTCCTTTTGTCCCATTATGTGCTGGAGACTCTTGTGATCAGTGTAAATCGTGCACTTGGTGCCATACAAGTAATGTCGCCAAAGCTTGAGCGCGAAGACCACAGCTCCAAATTCTAAGTCATGCGTCGTATAGTTCCGTTCGTGGACCTTGAGTTGTCGCGAGGCGTAAGCAATAACTTTCTCGCGTTGCATCAATACGCAGCCAAGTCCTTGAATAGAAGCGTCGCAGTAAACGACGAAGTCGTCGGTACCTTCGGGTAAGGAGAGGATAGGAGCACTACAAAGGTTCTTCTTCAGTTCCTGGAAGGCAGATTCCTGAGCATTACTCCATTTGTAAGCAACACCCTTCTGAGTGAGTGTCGTAAGTGGTTGAGCGATCTTAGAGAATCCCTTGATAAATCTTCGGTAGTATCCCGCCAATCCCAAGAATTGGCGAACTTCGGTCGGAGTCTTAGGCACAGGCCAATTCTTAATGGACTCAATCTTAGCAGGGTCAACATGAATCCCTTCCTGATTGACGATGTGCCCAAGGAAATGGACTTCTCTAAGCCAGAAATCACATTTCGAGAATTTGGCGTACAATTGCTCATTGCGAAGAAGTTCGAGAATAAGACGTAGGTGTTGTTCATGCTCCTCTTGGCTCTTCGAGTAGATTAGGATGTCGTCGATGAACACGATTACGAACTTATCGAGGTAGGGTTTGCATACACGGTTCATGAGATCCATGAAGATTGCAGGCGCGTTGGTCATACCGAAAGGCATAACAAGGAATTCGTAGTGACCATAACGGGTTCTGAAAGCAGTCTTAGAGATGTCCTCATCGCGGACTCTCAGCTGGTGATAACCCGATCGCAGATCGATCTTGGAATAATAGCTCGACCCTTGCAGCTGGTCGAACAGGTCGTCGATACGGGGAAGTGGATAGCGGTTCTTGATGGTAACCTTGTTAAGTTCGCGGTAGTCAATGCACATTCGGAATGAGCCATCTTTCTTTTTGACGAAGAGCACTGGGGCTCCCCAGGGTGATGAACTAGGATGGATAAAACCTTTGTCCAAAAGTTCTTGTAGCTGAGTAGAAAGCTCCTTGAGCTCCGCGGGGGCTAATCGATAAGGTGCACGAGCTATAGGCGCTGCTCCGGGAGCTAGCTCGATTTGGAATTCGACCTGACGGTGAGGAGGGAGTCCAGGTAGTTCCTCCGGGAATACCTCAGGATAGTCGCGTACAACTGGAAAATCTTCAATCCTGATTTCCATTTTCTGTGTGTCGGTAATGAGTGCTAAGATAGCGGTGTGCCCCTTTCGTAGGTACTTCTGGGCCTTTAAGAATGAAATGATGCCTGTGACTTCTCCGCTCTTGTCGCCTTGAACTATAAGAGGTTTGCCAGGGGGACGGGGAATACGAATAGCTTTCTCTTGGCAGAGGATTTCAGCTCGATGTTTGGATAACCAATCCATACCAATGATGACGTCGAAGCTTCCAAGAATGATGGGGAAAAGATCGATACAGAAGGTCTGACCAGACAACTCTAATTTGCAGTTACGAATTATGTGTGAGGCCTCGAGGTTTCTACCATTAGCTATTTCAACGGTGTGCTTAGAGCTCAGCGGCGTAAGAGTGAGCTTAAGTTTCTTACTAATACGTAGGGATACATAACTAGCATCTGCTCCGGAATCGAAAAGCATGGAAACATAACGATCATTAAGTAGGAACTTACCCGCCACAACGTTGGGGTCATTCCTTGCTTCCCCGGCTCCAATCACAAAAGCTTTTCCTCTAGCACCGTTTCCAGCGTTGTTGTTATTGTTCCCAGCACCCTGATTGTTGTTGTTCTGATTCAGTTCAGGGCAATCCTTTCGCATGTGCCCCATTGCTCCACACTTGAAGCATCCACGGTTGTTTCCTTGTTGCTGCTGTTGCTGATTCTGCCTAGCTGGGAACTGGCTTCGGCAGTCTTTGGCTTCATGCCCCATCTTGTTGCATCGCTGACACTGACCTTTTCCACATGGCCCACTGTGATGCCGATTACATTTGTTACACTTAGGGTGGTTTCCTCGATAGCCACCCTGTTGCTGAGGGCCCTTGTTGTTCTCAGTCTTCCTTTGTTGAACTGGGGCCTGAGTGGGGTTAGCATCCTTTCCCTGACTTCCATCCCACTTTCGTTTGTTATCGCCAGAAGTTCCAGCAGTAGCACCGATCCTTGGGGGCAGCTTGCCCTCTTCCACGGCCTGATTGGTGAGTTTGTGAGCCAGACGAACCACAGGCTGTATGGTATTGAGGTTGGCTGAGGTCACATGACTTCTGATTTCTGGGACCAAGCCTTTGATGTACAATTCAATTCTTCGGTACATAGGTCGGGACATGTTTGGGCAAAGTGCAGCATAGTCGTTGGACTGCTTGGTGTAGGTTTCAATCTCTGATCCAACCATCTTGAGCGCATAGTACTCGTTCTCGAGTTTGTGGATGTCATCCCTGTGACAGTACTCCTCTTTGATCATGTCCTTGAAATCTTCCCATGCAGTAGCATTAGCAGTTTCCAGACCAAGCATCTGAATCTGTGCTTTCCACCACGAAAGTGCGTTTCCTTCAAGCGTACCAGTTGCGTACTTAACCCAGTTAGCAGGGGGACACTCGCAGACAGCAAAGACAGCTTCGGCCTTTTCAATCCAGTGCAGAAGGCCTATGGCACCCTCAGTGCCGTTGAAAGGGAGAGGCTTGCCATCCATGAAGGTTTTGAAAGTACAAACACGTGGTTGCGCAGGCGCAGGCTGACCTGTTGTGAGAAGTGAAGCGAATAGGTTTAGAGGTGAAAAGACGATGTGGGGGTAGGATCTAAACATCCTATAGCAACGAGTTTACCTCCAGGGTGAGCTGCGAAAGCTGCAGCCACCGTGTTGAGCAAGTTAGCGAATTGAGCCTGAGTCATGTTAACGCTTCCTCTTCCGCGTCCACTCATTGTCTTCATAACCAGAAAACACAGTATGAGTGTGATGTCGTAACGTAGCGAGAATAAGATAGGAGAGAAATGTGTATCTATCTAATTAGGCACACTAGTATGTATAGTAGAGCAGTCAATACAAGGTAAACAAGCAAGTAAACACAAGTCCGAGCTACGAGGTCTAGTACGTTGAGTCCTGCCCTTGGAGTGTAGTGTCGTCACGAGTCACGGGTTATAGTCTGGTTTTTCTCAAAAAAAGATTTTCCTTTTTAAAACCAAGTTCACTATAACCAATGGCTCTGATACCAATCTGTCACACCCCCAAATTCCACCGGCGGAGTACTACCGCTTGAGGGCGCGACCGACCAGGATCCAGCCACCAATTATACTGAGCAATGTTTAATAGTAAGAATATTCACCAACCACAATGGTAAGTAAATATCATAGTTTAAAGTTCGATAGTTAGGTTCAAGTAACAGTTTAGGTAAATAGCGGAAGCATAGGCAAAACAGTTTAAACAAAGTTCATAGTTCAGGTTATTTAGAACCCAACACGCGGGTTTTGACGACCACTACACTTCCCAAGCTGCAAGCTCCTGAGTCACTGGGTACCTGCAAAGCATGCAGTAGGGTATCAACAAAAATGTTGGCGAGTTCACGTGTTGTCCAGTTTTAATTACCAAAAACTTGTTTCACTAGTTAATTTATCCGTTTATACATGCGATGGGGAGCTACCCCATAGGTAAGCGACTAAACTGTTTAACAATACCGAATACTTACTTAACCGTACGTTTCCGCAGTGCCCCGTTTGTCAATGTTCTATCATCATTGACGGTTTGCCAGAGTACATTAGTTCACTCCCGTTCCCAATAACAAGGGTCGGTGTGAGGCTGGTTACACCTAAATAGCGCTATCAACTAATAACCCGTTCGCCAGGCCCCGGCGATTAATCGGTATCATGTAGTGAGGACTTAAGTGATAGAGTTTCGTTTAGTGTTGCTTGTTGCATTACCGTATAAACAATAATTAACTAAGAGTTCCCGTTTAAGGGAGAAAAGTAGGTTTGTATCCCTTACGAGGGGATAGCGTTGTTTAAGTTTCTGTTTCCCAAACCACCGGGAAGCATGCTTTGATAGTTGTGAACTCACCTTGGGTTGCTCGGTAGATTATTTTACCCGGTCAAGTATGTTGGTCACCACGTCCTAACATGGTTACCAGATATGGGTCAAGTCGGGTACAAGTAAACACATAGCGAACACGTAAGGCAATACATATAGCAAACACGTATAACATGCGAATACACAACAGTTGGGTTATTGGGTCAGCCCTAACATATAATCAGCAGTAACAAACATGCAGTCCAGTCAACAGAAAGCCCAACAGTCAAAGCCCAATAACAACAAGGTAGCCCAGTCGAGACAAGGGTGGTTGCGACTCGCAACCGAGGTTACGACTCGCAACCGAGGTCTCGGTTCATCACGTTTTGGTTACGACTCGCAACCAGAGGTTCCGACTCGCAACTAGCAGTTCCGACTTAGCAGCAGTGGTTACGACTCGCAACCGGATTCGATACGCGTTGATTGCGACTCGCAACTGGGAGATCTCGACAAGACTTGATGTGGTCTCGAGTCGCAACCAAAGATTACGACTCGCAACCGTGATTACGTGCACAACAAACTCTTCTAGAACCTGCAATGTACTGACCAATAGGATTGCATTTTCATGTAAATTGTGTACTATATCCACTAACATGTCTGTTTGTCTATAATGTGTCTAATTTGGATCAAACAAAGCATATTCAAAATATTTGAGTGACATTCATGCTGTTCATAACATTCAAACATTATTCATGAATATTCAATCCTTAACATCACTTTAATATCATTCGGATAGCAAAATCACCAAATCCCTGATAAAAATATTAGAACACATTTCATCACTAAACATCATAACATGAACGGACATAATAGATATTATCATTCTCGGTTCCTAAGCATAATCGGATACTAACCATTCAACCAAAGTCATGAATATTCATTCTATCTAAACATTCCGAAACAAACATGTTATTCGGTTATGCATTTCACACACATATTATTCACACAAAACATGGCAACAATCATCATCCATACACAAGAATCATAGTAACACATTTTTGTACTAACCGGTTGAAGTTGTGGGTTTGAAGAAGCAAAGATTCTTTCCGGTTGGTGATTCCGAGCTAGAGCCGAGGTGTTCTTGTTGTTGGTTGATCCGAGAGGGAAAAGGAGAGGGGAGGGAGGTGATTCTTTGTGAGGGTTTTAGGGTTTTGGTGAGAGAGATGAGAGGAGAGTATGAGAGAAAATGTTGCAAAAAATGGTAGAATGGTGAGGGTTGGCCATATATATATCGAGTGGGTTAGGGGGTGTCCGGGTGGGCTAAGGTTACGGCCCAACCGGCCCATGTGTTTCTTGTTTACTCGAGACCGAGTGGTCTCGAGTCGGGTTCGGTTCGAGTCACACACATATACTTATATATATAATACATACACAAAATTTTAATACAAGGATCACATAGCACGCCAAAATAATTCATAAACTTTCATTTAATATTATATATATATATATACGCACATACATTCATTTAAAGACGAAAGTTGGCTCGGGAAAACCCGAAGTGTCACATTCACGACCTCAGGATATTATCCCTACTCGCAGTGTTCAGGAATCTGCTCCCGTTCTAGCTTCTAATGATGAAATTCTTACTTTATTTGGAAGTGTGCAGGAACAAATGAGGTAGCAACAGGAAACAAACCAAATGCTTTTAAGGGAAATACAACTCCTGAAGTCTGGCTCGAGCAGATCTGCTGAGGATAATGTCACTCCATTACATCCCAGAACGTTGAACTTTAGTTCAGCTGTGTATACTGAGGATAACAGGGGGAATATTGTGCCCAGCCTTCCTCAGAATCAGACTCCTGAAATACCCTCCTCGGTCAGGATGTCAACCATGAGGAGCTCAGGATATGCTTCAGGATATGCTTCAGGATATGGGCAAAATCCTCCAACGGGTAACGTGTCAAACAATAATAATACTCATGCTACTAACAATAATGGATCTTTGCAGGATACAGGTGTAACATCAGCACTCACTAGGGAACTTCAGAAGTTAAAGGACATGATATCTAGTGTACCTGGGGTGGTCCAGCCGATCCCGGAAGTGTCCCAAGACAGCCACAAGATATCTCGCTTTGCATATCCTATCTGTGATGCTGAGATCCCAAAGAGATTCCAAACCCCCAACATGAAGCTTTATGATGGGACTACGGATCCTGAGGAGCATATTGCTCAGTATAGGGAAAGAATGGAGATTAACCCTATCCCTCCGGAGCTCAAGGAAGCGTGCTTGTGCAAAGGATTTGGTTCTACTCTAACAGGATCAGCCTTAAAATGGCTGTTAAACGTTCCTCCTCACTCAATTACTTCGTTTGCTCATTTGGTTAATTTATTTAACAGTAAATTTTCTTGTAGTCGGAGTTTTGAGAAACTAACCAGTGATCTTTACAGGATAACTCAAGGGCCTCAGGAATCCTTGAGGGATTATGTGAACAAATTCAGTCGAGAATCCTTGGATATCCCACATCTTGATGTTGCAACAG
Organism: Helianthus tuberosus; assembly: GCA_030545235.1. Classification (NCBI taxonomy): domain Eukaryota; kingdom Viridiplantae; phylum Streptophyta; class Magnoliopsida; order Asterales; family Asteraceae; genus Helianthus; species Helianthus tuberosus. The sequence continues at coordinate 67,681 of JARYGA010002826.1, forward strand.
CTGTGCAAGCTTTTAAGATGGGATTACAAAAGGATTCTCAGTTTTATCAGGATCTTGTAATGAATCCCTGCAGGAATCTCGACGAAGCTCGTAACACGGCTTTGAGATATATCCGTCTGGAAGATGACAGGAAGATGCAAGAAAGGATGAACTCATCTAACACTTATGAGTCAACTAACAGGAAGTCAGAATCCTCATTCAAGTCATATAGGCCTAAGCCATATGGTAGAAATGAGAACAAGAGAGTGAATGCTGTCGAAGATGAGGATCCTGAAGAGTATCCTAAGTTGTCTGAATATTGCTTTTCTATTAACATTCCTGAATTGATGTATGCCATGCAGGGTCTAGGAGACAAGGCTAGATTGCCTCGAAAGAATCAACAAAAGGCTGACTGGAAAGATAAGTCAAAATGGTGTGCTTTCCACGAGGATTTCGGACATGTAACTGAGGTTTGCGTTGCTCTAAGGAAAGAAATAAGCTATCTTCTAAGCAAGGGATATCTGAAAGATCTCTTAGGAAGAAAGAAGAATAAGGGTCAGGATACTGAGAAGGATCCTGAACGAGCAGCATCACCTCCTGCGGATGCCAAGATAATCAACTTCATTTCGGGAGGATCTGACATTTGTGGAACTTCGTATTCGGCAGCAAAGAGACATGCAAAAGAAGCTAAGGCCGAAAGGGGAGACAAACCTGCCAGGATGACTACCCTCACAACTGACAAAGTGATCACTTTTGATGCTGATGACAGGGATACTGTCCAGGATCCTCATCATGATGCTCTGGTAATAACGTTATATGTGGCTAACCATTTTATACGCAGGATATTAGTTGATAATGGCAGCTCCGTCAACATAATCCAACTAGAAACTCTGAAGAGAATGAATGTATCCCCAATGGATATCACTTCAAAGTCTACCGTGCTTGTTGGGTTCAGTGGAGAGGCTAGAAACACAGTGGGAGAGATAAAGTTGCCAGTATATGTTGAAGGAGTCAACTCGATACAACGTTTCTGTGTGATGGATTCTCTCTCCTGCTACAACATCATACTGGGAAGACCGTGGATTCACGATATGAAGGCTGTGCCATCAACATATCACCAATGCATCAAGATACCTACCCCTTGGGGAGTTGTCAAAGTTGATAGTGATCAGCAGGAGGCGAAGGAATGCTACTCATCCTCGATGAAATCCTCAACCAAACCTAGTGCAGCATAGCAATTAAAGACGCGGGCCCAGGATATCGTGGAGGATCCGGAGCAGGATGTGAAGAAAATTATCCTGGATCAGGATAATCCCGATATTTCGGTGCTCGTAGGGACCAATATCCCTCAGGATATTGAAGAACAATTAATTAACTTTTTGAAATGCAGGATGTCAACGTTTGCATGGAAGCATGAGGATATGACAGGCATATCCAAAGATATTATCACTCACAAGCTTGGAATTGATAAATCATTCAAGCCTGTGCAGCAAAAAAGAAGGAAGTTTGCTCCTGAGCGGAACACGATTATCCAGGAGGAAGTTGAGAGATTATTAAAGTCCAGGATGATCAGAGAGGTTAAGTTCCCAAGGTGGCTAGCAAACGTGGTTGTAGTACAGAAGAAAAATGGGAAATGGGGAGTTTGTGTGGACTACACAGACTTGAACAAAGCTTGTCCTAAAGACCCATTTCCTCTTCCCCACATTGATGCAATGGTAGATGCCACTGCCGGGCATGAAATGCTGACCTTCATGGACGCATCCTCAGGATTTCAACAGATCCAAATGGAGCCTTCTGACCAGGAGGATACTGCCTTCATGACACCAACAGGTATTTATTGTTATACAGCTATGCCTTTTGATTTGAAAAATGCAGGTGCAACATACCAAAGATTGGTAAACATGATGTTCAAAGACAAACTGGGGGACACCATGGAGGTATATATCGATGATATGGTGGTGAAATCTAAAAAGGCTGAGGATCACCTCCAGGATATCAAGGGAGCATTTGATATCCTGGATCGATACAACATGAAGCTGAATCCTGCTAAATGCCATTTCAGAGTGGGGGCAGGAAAGTTTCTTGGATATATGGTGACAAAAAGGGGGATAGAAGCAAGCCCAGAGCAGATCAAAGCTATCCTGGATATAAAATCACCCTCAAATATGAAGGACGTACAAAGATTGACAGGCCGAGTAGCAGCTTTAAACAGGTTTATCTCGAGATCCTCAGAGAAGTGCAAAGATTTTTATGATATCCTGAAGAAGAACAAAAGATTTGAATGGGGGGAGAAGCATGAAGCAGCTTTGCAGGATTTGAAACGATATCTCTCAACCGCACCTTTATTGATGAAGCCTGAAAATGGTGAACCACTATCCCTATACCTTGCTGTATCAGGGAATGTTGTAAGTGTCGTTCTTATAAAAGACCATGAAGGTCAGCAATATCCTGTTTATTATGTTAGTAAAAGTTTGTTAGATGCTGAAACTAGGTATTCTCATTTAGAAAAATTAATATTAGCTCTAGTCATGGCATCAACGAAACTTAGACATTACTTTGAGACACATAGGATACATGTTAAAACAAATTATCCTGTCAAAAATGTGCTTAGGAAACCAGAGATGTCAGGCAGGATGGCCAAGTGGTCAGTAAAGTTAAGTGCTTATGATTTAGTATATGAACCTAGAAATGCCATAAAGTCTCAAGCTTTAGCTGACTTTGTGGCTGATTTCAGTAGTGATATTCAGGATGAGGTAGACCTAGAAGTTCAACAGTTAGGAGAATCCTCAGGATCCTGGACATTATATACTGATGGTGCATCTAATGTAAGAGGAGTAGGATTAGGAATACTACTAAAATCGCCACAGGGGGACATATTACCCCAGGCTATTAGGTGTGAATTTCCCGCTACTAATAATGAAGCAGAGTATGAGGCTTTAATTGCAGGATTAGAGTTGGCTAAGAGCATGAGTATCAAAAATTTGCAAGTATATGTTGACTCTTTGTTAATTACTAACCATTTTAATGGATCCTATGCAGTTAAGGGTGAGAAATTAATCGAATATCTCAATATTCTCAAAAAATTAGCAGGATATTTCGATGTTTTTATACTTGAACAGGTACCAAGGGAGGATAATGCTGAAGCGGATGCCTTAGCAAATTTGGGATCATCGATCAGGGTACCTGAAGGGACCCAAATACCAATGTTACATGTCTTATATCCTGCAACGAATCCTCATGATAAAGAAGTAGCAGGTATTCAGGATCCTGGACCAGAGCATCCTGAAGAGGATCCTAAATCCTGGACGGCTCCAATCATGAGATATCTCAAAGAAGGACACATCCCTGGAAATGAAAATCCTAAGGCATTTAGGATGAAGGTATCACGATTCACTATTATAAATAATATTTTATACAAGAAATCTCTTGCAGGACCGTATTTGAGGTGCTTGGAGGATCCTGAAGCCAAAGAAGTACTTCAGGATATACATGAAGGGGATTGTGGTAACCATACTGGGGGCAGGTCGTTATTCTCAAAAGTATTAAGGACAGGATATTATTGGCCAACAATGAGAAAAGATGCCGCAGAATATGCTCGAAGATGTGACGCATGTCAAAGACATAGTAACATACTGCATCAACCTGCTGAACCATTATATCCTATTGTTTCCCCTTGGCCATTTATGAAGTGGGGTATGGATATAGTGGGAAAGCTACCAAAAGCTCCGGGAGGAAAAGTCTTTATGCTAGCAATGACGGATTATTTCTCTAAGTGGGTTGAAGCAGAAGCATTTGTTCAAGTGAGAGATCAAGAAGTAGTATCCTTCATAAAGAGGAATATCCTGACCAGATTCGGAGTACCAGCCGAGATAATCTGTGAAAATGGTTCTCAGTTTATAAGCAAGAGAACTACTGACTTTTGCAAGAGTTGGGGAATCAAAATGATAACATCTACTCCAGTACATCCTCAAGCGAATGGACAAGCAGAATCCTCAAACAAGATAATTGTCAATAACTTAAAGAAAAGGCTTGGGGCCAAAAAAGGAAGATGGGCAGAAGAATTACCCTTTGTTTTGTGTGCTGATAGGACAACGGTAAAGAATGCAACAGGCCAAACCCCATTTTCCTTGGTATTTGGAGCAGAAGCAATGATTCCAACGGAAATGACAATACCTACTGCAAGATCTACCCTAAGTGATCCTGAGCAGAATCCTGAAGCCTTGAGTCAAGATTTAGACACTATAGATGAGAAGAGAGATGCGGCAAGGCTAAGGATGGAAGCATATCAACAGAAAATATCCAGGGCATATAACAAGAACATTAGGACCAGAAGATTTAAGGTTGGAGATTGGGTGTTAAGAAAGGCTTTTCAGAATACTACTAATCCTGCCGATGGCAAGTTGGCTCCAAAATGGGAAGGACCATACGAAGTTGAATCAGAAGCAGGGAAAGGAGCATACAGACTCAAGAATATGGAGGGGGATATGCTACCGAGATCTTGGAATGCTATACACCTTAAGCTCTATTTCAAGTGAGTTTAGAATTTAATTTCTAACTCAGGATGGTATGAATTCTACCTTTTTTAAATATGTTTGGTTTAATTTATTCTTTGTAATACAATACTGACTTAAGCATCGGAGGGGTGTTAGCCAAGCTAACACCCACCTTAGTTTACAATTGTTTTGCAGAATATGTTTCAGGATATAGCTCCAGGATATGTACTCAGGATAACTCGAAAGATTAGAGGATTGGCCCCCTCTCTCACGTACAAGGGATCCTGTTCCCTTCACAGGTTTAAAGGTATTCACCTTTCTTCCGAATTGGGTTTAAACACCCCGCCTGGAGCGCAAGTTATTCAAGGATAGTTCAAGGTGGCGGGACCAGTCCATGTAAAAGTGGCTGACAATTTCGTTACTATTGGCTATATCCTGAATCCTAAAGGTATATGAGGATTGATCACCCTCTCTCACGAAAGAGTATTTTCATACTCTCTAAGGTTTAAAGGTTTTCACCTTTCTAAGTCTTGGAGTTTATACACTCCCGCCTGTAGCGCATGAAAATTTGGGATTTTCCCCAGGATACAAGGGATTTATCTCCAGTACATCCTTGGGTTTTACCCCTGTGACATGAAAAATTGCCTATACAATGGAAACTGACATTCGGAAGATTTCTAAGTATGTGAAGACATTGTACACAGGGGACATTCCTATCGAGGCAATGGTGTAAAGCTAAAAGGATAAGGCTCGGAACTAATGCACTAAATGTCTCAGACAGGGGACATCTTCATTGAAAAAGTTGCAAAAGGATTGAGGTCTGATAATGGGGTTGTACCCTATCCCTGGTATGATCTTTCCTTTGTAAAACATAGTTTAACTCTTTGGCAATACTGTGCTTGGTAAAAGGTTAAATATCCTGATATATTCTCAAAGTGTATTTTCAGTATACTATTCAGAATATTTGATTAAGATATTCGAAACTAATACTAGTATGATACTTTAATCATGTAAGTATTATCAAAACTTGGTTTTGGAAAGATAGATTGTTTTTCACTCTCTAAAGAACTTTCTACAAAGTTGAAGGAATGTTTGGAAGTTCTATCTAATAAAAAGTTTTCACAATATATCGCTGAGCATATTAATCAGGATATTTTCATAAGACAACAACACAAAATTTTTACAAAGCTAAGAGTTACACTAAGTAATCCAAGGCAATAACAAATAAGTCAAAAGATAGTTATATTATTAACAAGTCAAAACATGTGCTTTTGGTTTCACCTTAAACCAAGGCCCATCCGCCAAAAGCACAATTAGTTTTTACCATACTTGTGTAACGGTTGCAGGATCTATCTCAAAACAGGACCTGTCCACCTACAACCGTTACTACATTCAAAACAAGTTATACTAATCGATGACCAAGGGCTTCATCCTAAAACCTAGGACCCATCCACCTTTGGTCATCGTATTGTTCTAATGCAGGAAATATAAAATTGTTCGAAGACAGGAAAAGTAAATTGTTTACACAACCACAACCACGAAATTTAAAAATGGGCTTCGGCCTTGGCACGTATATCCATCATCGCCCATTTCGCCGCCTAAGAAGCGGCACCTTCTTGATCAGCAACCTCCTTGCCAGCATTCGCCCCAGCATCAGCCTCAGGATTCTTCTCGGTATCATCATCAGCATTGGCCACTTCCTCTGCCGCCTTCGAAGGCTCTTCACCAGCATGCTTTGCAGGATGAGCAACGGGATGACCTCCAAGATCCTTTAGTTTCGCCTCCCAAGTCTTTACATTCCAGGAGGGACATTCAAAACCCAAATCCATGGCCTCATAAGCCATCCTTATTCTGGCTTGGAGAAGAGAGACGACCACGGATGCTTTGAGGCTATCCCGATATGAACTCATATTCTGCTGATATTGAAGAAGGGCGGCATCTAGCTTGGCTTGAGCATCCTCATTAGCTTTGTGGAGGGCAGCTTGATGTTCCTGAGTCATTGCCTTGTATTTGTCTTCATAATGCTAGGATTTGGCAGCCGCAATGGTTCCTTGGTCAGCTATGGTGGCCTGAGCTTTCTCCAGCTGGATCTTCAACATCTTGTTAAGCCCGCAAGCGTCTTCATACAAGTGCATAAGACGATCCAGACCCTATCGATAAAGACACAGGTATTGATGTGAAAAATAAGCAGGATAAGGACTAACATACTTGTGCAGGATATCGAAAAGAAAATTCTACCTGTTTGAGGAATGAGGTGGCTTCGTTGAACCCATGATTCTCGAGAGAGAATGTTTCAGAAACAGCTGGGGAGTCCGTCTCCTTTCTCTTCCGAGAGCTGGATGCCCGGGTCCTGGATGCCGGAGGGCCTTTGGGAGCAGAAACAGTCTTCGAGGAGGTAGGCTTTGGTGTAGCAGACAGCTTTGGCTTGGATTCTTGTTTGGTGGGTTCGAGGCTGGAGTAGCAATCCAACTCGTCAAGTTCGAAACCTTCAAGGTTGACGACTGGTACTACACAAGGGAAGATATTCTTAAACTCATCATACTTTTGAAAAGTAATTAATATATGTTGAGAATGTGCTTACCAGACATTTCTGAGCTTGATTTCTGGCTTGAATCTGTAAGAGACAGGGAAAAAGTTCTTTCACTGGCAGGAAGACGGTAGATTTCCTTGATCTTGGATTCGGATTCTGCACTGGGAGGCACTAAATCTCTGAAATTCGCTGCATAAAAACATCAGGATATAAGTCCGGGATACAGTTTGAAGATATAATTGGGGATATTTCTAAAACCCTAAATCCTACCCTTGGTTAACCATTTAACCGGTAGATCGAAACCCTTATCAATAGAATCTCTTTTTACGAAAAAGAATTTTCGTCGCCATCGATCCTCGTTCTTGGAGGCCTTAAGAACCAAAGGGTTCTTGGAGGTAGAAAACAGAAGAAAACGATGATCGCCATGGGATCTCAACCGGTATGCTACAGGGAGGTCTTCAATAAACAGGTGGGGAAAATGACGAGACTTGATTTGATTCAGCACTATCAAGACTCGCCAGACCATTGGCATAACCTGGGCGTAACTAAGGCCGGTGAGGTCGAAAAAGCTAGAGATAAAGGGTGGAAATGGGTACTGGAGTCCAAGAGAGAAGGGGTAAGCGAAAAAGCAAACCCACTCTTCGGATGACGCGTCCGATCGGGCTTCCCGGTCGAAAGGGCGAAAGACTGTTCCGGCGGGGAAGGCACCGGAATCTTTAAGAGTAGCGATGTCGGCATTGTTGAAACAGCAGACTTCTTTTGATGGGTTGCGAATGAGGTTTTGACTTACGAGGGCTGAGGCCGGTCGGTCCGATCGGGATTTCGTTCGTGGTGCCATGTAAAGTATTGAGCAAACTAAAAGAGATTCAAGAAAGAAGGATAGAAAGGAAAATACATGATGTCCGCTTGAAGATAAGGATAATCGTAATAAGGATTCCCTCAGTTAATATAGGATGAATATAGGGGGGTAAAGAGTAAATAATGCTTTGGAAGTTGCACCGCTGTCATTTCAAGGGTCTAGTCGTATTAATTGCCTTAAGTTATGAGGTGAAACTTTTGAAATATATCCGTTGGATTGGTATCCCAACCGATATATTTGGGGACAATTGTTAGGGGTCATTTTCTTTGCATACATATCCTGACCAATATCCTGCCTTTGTTTGTTTATTTGTGACCAGGATGCTGGAAGAAGATATTGCTAACATCTTGGGCGATATCCTGAGGTTTATTGAATTAACCACGTGCAGGTTAAGGGCTGAGACTTGCTAACGGTCAAGTGGACTTCTTCTCCTCAAGACTCGGACGAGTTTGTTGAAGGAAAGACGTTGAGCCCGAAAGACCAGGTCTACAAGGTTCGATGAAGGAATATTCGGTGGATCCCGGAAGTTTAGGATAGTTTGTTACATTATCTTTACTATAAATAGATGGGGGCGGATCAGTTTAAGGCACACAATTTACACTTACACTCTCGAACACTTTCACTCTCGAAGCTCATTGCAAACATCACACTTGTATTCAAATTTCATTGTAACACATAGTCGATCCGCACCACATCCTACACTGTATCCTGATATTTGAAGCAATAGAAGAACAAGGCAGCTGCGATTGTCAGCTCCCGAGGTTTTATGCCGGCGATCTAGATTGATCAAGGGCTTTCCTCGTACATCTCGTGTCCACCTTTACATTTTCGCTCATTGTTTGATCATAGATACAGCTCATTATCCTGAGCCGTATCCTGATAACTGTTTTTGCAAACTAATAAATCAATACATTTTTTACACATATTTTTAGCACACTACCTCACAAAACTAATTTGATCACTTAATTGCTTAGGTAATTTTTGACCAAAACAATAAGTATCTCTACTAAAGATGTATCGGTAGGCTCACAATCAGACTAAAATGTGCAGGATAATACAAACCTAAAAGACTTCAAGTCAGGTGGGAACCATTCATTGGCATATGGTCTTAGTACCGAAATTTCGTTTGAGAGATTGCCGAGGTTCTGAGATATTCGGTCTTTATGCTGTCTTATCATCTGGGTATCATGGTTGTATCAAACCGTAAAAATAACAGAGACGAAGTCTAGATCTTCCATGATACTATACATACGTGTACATTTTGCATTCGACCTCAATAAGTGATCAACAATCACATGTCCAAACAAAATAAGTGATAATATATCACAGATTCTTTGCGGGAGTCAAGTTCGTCTCTCTGCTGTACGAAAGTACTGACCTGTTCATGGACTTGCTCCTGCGCCCTCATGCATCTGAAAATAAAGTTCCTCATCAATAAGTGATTCTATCACATAGAGCTTGTTTTCAATCAAAATAAGTGAGTTTCTCACATTCTTTTATACGGTCAAACAGATGATAAATGGTATACTCACCGGTAAGATGAATTCTCGTGCATACCTTGATATGGGAATGTGTCGTGAGTGGATTTACATCGACTTGTAAGTATAATCCTTACCGTTAATCGTATCTCTTAATTATGATTACGTCTGATCAGTCTGAGCTTATGTGGACAACAATACCGATAATCGAGGTAGTATATTTATCCAGAGCTTTAAACAGAAATCAAAATCATGTTGACTAAGACCGTAAGCTTGTGTGATTCCTTATCCTTGAAATTCGCAAAAAGTTTGCTCTTGTACTGTTGTTTTTTTTTGCTTTAAATAGTCTTTCGTTTAAGTTTTCCGCGCTTTAATTTCTGTTTTAGTTTAATTTGTATAGTTTGTTTTTTATTAAGCCGAAGTTGTTGCTTGGTGTTTTTCTGCCGGAAGCCTGAAACCTTCTTCATAAAACGTCCTTGCATTTGGAAACTCAAACAAAATGGAAATGTGTTCAATTCATCAAAACTGTTTTGTGTGCAAAAATTTTCATGCCTTGGTATTTTTGAAAATTGATGTCGACGAAACAAATGTTGGTCGACGAAACAAAACTTTATCGACGAAACAAAATGGTCAAAGTCAAAGATTTCAGCTGGTCAATGTCCTTGGTCAAACTTATTTTAGTAATCGACGAAACAGATTCGTTTCGTCGAAGCAACGACGAAACACAATGGCCCAAATTTCTGTTTCGTCATGGGCTAAATTTTTAGGCCCATGTCCAAGCCCATTTGTCCGTTTCGTCGAGCCCACAACCCGTTTCGTCGACACATCCGTTTCGTCGTAATGAGGCGGTGTATATAAGGGGTCCCAGTGTTCACTTTTTCAAAATCATAACTGTTTGTCTTTCTCCTTCACTCAGAAACCCCATCATCATCCTGAACCAACATATCTCACAAAACCCTTGTTTTATCTTGAAATCTAACAAAATCAAAGGTGCAAAAATGTTACTGATCATGTTTTTAACAAAATGAACCGTTTGTTTTTGTTCGAAACCCTCGGAGATCTTTGTTTTCCTTATGATTTCGTTATTTTATCTTGTATCTTGTTTGTTTGTTTATGAAATCTGATAGATTTAGGCATCAATGTGTGTATATTTGCTTTGATTTTGGTTTGGGTTTATGAAACAAAAACATTTGATGTTTGTTGGTTGTTTAACTTGTTTTGGGTGGATTCGGATAAAACTGGTATTTTCTTATGAATCTAGGATTGTTGTATGTTTGTTTTGTGTAGAATAAGTATCAAACTGGTGGTTGTATGAGTATTGATCTTTGATTAAACATGAAACGGCGAAACAGAAAAACCCCCAAATCGACGAATCGCATAAACCCTAACTGTTCACAAACCCTCTTTCCGACGAAACAAACGACGAATCAAACCAACGACGAAACGGATCCGTTTCGTCGAGGTGATGTCGACGAAATAAACTGGTCAATGGTCAACTCCGTTTCGTCGCACATCGTTCTGTTTCGTCGAAGAAATGTCTGTTTCGTCGTCCATGCCTTAGAAACTTTTCTGTTTTGGTGCTTTGTTCACAGAATGTTTGTATATATATATGTTTAATGTTCATTTGATGTTCAAACATGGTTGTATATAAGTTTAATACACTTATTATGCCATTATGATTTATTGTGGACATTTTCATGTACAGATGGCACCGAAAGGAGAACGTAAGAAACCGACTAAGAAAGAAAATAAATCGGAAGAGGAGATTATGTCTGAGAAGCGTCATAATCAAATCGCTTATCTGGATCCTGAAGAAAAGCTCACTGAACTGAAAGATATCACGAAGTGGATCAGGGAGTCGCGGATAAATCATGCTGTTACATTCTCGACACCCCTTTACAAATCCCTTATCAAGGCTTTCTGGGATTCTGCTAGCGTTGTACAATTGGATGGAAAGGAAGTTATCAGGGGGCGTGTGAATGATCTGGATGTTGTTGTGTCTCTGGATATCTTGAACGAGGTTTTACAACTACAAGATCATCCGGATGCTCCATATTCTATTCCTATCATGTGTACAAGAGGCTGCCTGTTATGGATGAAGTGTAGAGGAGACATCTTCAGCACTCAAATCAACAAAGGTGATCTGCCATTACGTTACAAGTTCTTATTGCACGTTCTCATTCAATGTCTTAGCAATAGACGTGCCGGATACGATATGGCTGGAAATGATCTAGTTGGATTCATGGTGGCGTTGGTGCTGAACAAACCGTTTAGCATCTCAAAGTATCTCTTCGCAAATATGAAAGAAAACATGACGAGGACTGGGAGTAGAATAACCGGGAACAAGTTCTGGATGTATCCGCGGTTTCTTCAAATGATTATGAATGTTCAACATCCTGGTCTTCCTAAAGCCGACGATGATCTTCTGAAGATAGAAGCAATGAATTTCAACTCTTTAAGAATAATCAAGAATCTAGTAGCCAAAAGATACAAAGAGAGCGATCCTCCAAGAAAGTTGTTTGGTGCACTAGGAAATACTGATTATGTTGCTCCAGTTGATGATAAATGGCGTCATGATGATAGCCAATCTGACAACGAAGAGCCAGAGTTGAAGAGAAAAATGATTGAGAAGTTTGGTCCAGATCCAGTGGATTCTGAATCGTCGAAAAGTGATGGTGATAATGGTGGTGATACAGGTGCTGTTAGTGCATCAAGTGCTGGTGCTACTGGTGGTACATCAAGTGCAGGTGCAACTGGTGGTACATCAGCTGGTGATAATGAAGAAGATTCTGATTCTGATGATCTAATCGAGTCTGGATACGAAATGTTTCTTGATGACCGTGGGGTTAAAAGATACAGAAAAATTAGAACTGAAGATGATCCAGAATACGTTCCAGAAGAGACTAAATCAGAACGTATAAAGAAAAGAAAAGCTGAGAAAGCGGCTGAACATCAGAAGAAGAAAGCAAGAAGATATTTGAGTACTTCTGCTCGTCAATCTGTACCTCAGGAGCCTGTTCAAGAAACTCCTGTAGTATCGTCAGCTCCGGAAACTCAAACTGTAACTCCTCAGGCTGTTCCTCAACGACCAATGGCTGCTGCAATTAGAGCAACTACCTCTCAGCCTAGTTCTGAACGCCAAAGGATCTTCTCAGAGATGTCTCAAGACGAGAAAAACAACTTCCTATTTTCTCAATACGAAGCGGCTGCTGATCGAATTCAGAGGCAAACTGATTTCATTAAAATCACGAAGAATGATCAGATCAGTCAATTGGTGGAAATTAACAAATTGAAGTCCACTGTTGGTCAACAACAAACGGTGATAGAGCGACAACAAGCTGAGATTGATTCACTTAAAGCTGAGAATGCTCGTTTGAAGGCTGCTGACGAAGAGAGAGAGAGAAGTAGCACTATACTTCAAAAGCTGGCTGAAGATCTTAAAGGAAGATGTGACTACATGAAAGAATGGTACGAGTCACGGAATACAAAGATACAAGATGGAGTTAAGACGCTAACTGCTGGCTATGAGTTTCTTCGCCACAAGGTTGTTACTATGTGGGATGATCAATGTAAACAAGAAGAAGTTATGAAGAAAAAGGATGATGATCCCGAAGATCAAGGGAATCCTGACACTTCTGGTACATCACAGCAGCCACCAGCCGCTACATCCTCTGAAATCATTGTTGTTCAGCCGCCAGTAATCGAATCTACTCAAGGAACCTCCTCTGGAACAGTTCAACAGATTGAAGGTACATCTTATGTTCCAAGTACTGCTGATCTTGCCCTACAGGTTATACATCCGATCACAGGAGAGTTACTTGAAGAAGGAGAAATAATAGAGGATCTTTCTCATGAGCAATTGCTTGCTCTACATGCGATGAGAGAGATTGATGATGCTGAGATTGACAAAATGTCAAGTGAGCCTGAAACAACAAATGTTGAAGATATCGAAGAAATCGTATTTGAAGGGAACAAGAAGAAGTCTTCATATGTTCGACAAGATGGAACTGAATTCGCGCCGTTCGATGAAGATTGGTTACAAGAGAATGTGGACATCATAGACGAGCATTTAAGGAACCGTGATTCTTCCGAAAATGCAACAGATGCATTCTCTGAATGGCGAAGAAAATTTCTATCCAAGGCTACCAAACCTGTGCCAGAAGTCGCTCAAGTCGACTACTTACAGTTTGAGAAGGCAAAACCGAGTGGCAAAATTCTCTGTTGGATGTTTGTACAGGAAATTCATTGCGTTGCCATCAAAAGGGAATTTGGAATTCAATACTTTCGGTCATTGCTGAGCATATTATCTTTGCCGTTTTATGATGTGGCAGCATTGACAAAGATAGATCTCATAAATCGCTCAAATTGGGACGGCGAAACTTTATTCGAGCGACTGATAAAGGTGAACAAGAAGTCAGGCTGGAAGGATGAATCATACAAGCCACAGTTCCCCATCTATCAACAGATAAAGTTTACTCTCGATCCGGCAACCAACACTGGGAGATACAAGCTTGTTTATCAGCCACCAAGAGTCGTAGATAAAATCCCATTAATGCCGATGCAGCAGGATTTTCTTGAAGATATGGCATTATGGTGCTACGACTCCGACACTCATGAAGCCGTGATTGTGTTTAGAGGTGATCGTGCAAATTACCGGATGTTGGATCTGATGTGGATCGTCAACATGTCCGAGGCTGACATCAACAGATTATATCGTCACGACATTTTCTATGAAGATCAGGATGCACATCAAGCTCTGCGATTCCAGCGCGTCGCATGTTTCTGTTTTTATCGGGGAATCCATGCGGGCAGTTCGTGGTCCGAACAACACTGAAGAAAGAAGATTGAAGACCGAAGACGAGTAACAGACAAGGGGGAGTTTGTTGGTGCACCTTTTTGTGTCTGTAACTAGTCTTGCTTATCGTTGTATTTTGTACGGTCTTTAAACGTTTATCGAGTATGTATTTGCCGTCGACCAAGTCGGATATCCTCCTATCCACTTGTGTCTGACTTATTTGTCTCCATTTGATATGTAATGTAATACGAACAGTGCATGTTGCATGTAAAGGGTATAATGGTCATTATGTAATGTTTATATGTTGCTGTTTGTTTGCTGTCTGTTTGCAGCAAACAGCACAACTGATGCAGCCTTCTACGAAACAGATTTGTTTCGTCGAACACTTCACGACGAAACGAACCACTGTTTACCTCATTCTGTTTCGTCGACATCAATGACGAAACAGACTTGTTTCGTCATCTGATGGGCTACTTCAGGCCCAATGTGTGGCCCATATGTTGTTTCGTCGACCCACCTTGTGTTTCGTCGAGATTTGGGCCCAGGGACTATATAAACACTGTCTGGTTTCACTTTGAAACTAGATGAGAAAATACCCTTAAAGAAACTCTGTCAAAACTGTGTTTGTATCAGTTTGTTCTTGGTTCTCATCCCATTTGATCAATAGATTGCGTTTCATTGATTATGTCGTGTGTGTTACTCTATATGTTTGATTTGGCATAGTTACATGGATTCCGTACACGTAACCATGTTTGCTATAAACAAGTGATTTGGTTTTCGTTATCGATCCTCAGATTTCGGGACCTACAAGTGGTATCAGAGCAAAAACACTTTTCAGAAAAACAACCACAAATACTTGATAAAAACCGAACAATGTTTGATTTTAAACAAGGATAAGAGCCAAATGCTCTGATACCAATTGTAGGTCCCGTTTCTCTCGGTGGATCGATAACGAAAACCTATCCTTGTTTATCACAAACACGGTAACGGGTGCGGAATCCCCGTGACGGTGCAAACCAAACAAAGTGTATAAAACACACGTAACCAAAGATTCAATATCTATTGATTAGGGATGAGAACGATAACAAACATATACAAACAATGTTTACAGACTCTCTCTAAAAGTCTCGCAGCTCTCGTCTCTCGTCCAAGTTTCACACAGAAACTATGAGAGCTATTTATACTAAAACAGACACAGACTTGACGAAACGCATAAAGGACACGACGAAACACTAAAGTCGACGAAACACATTCTGTTTCGTCGACAAACATATTAATTCTAAACCTTGTTTCGTCGAGTTGTAGTTAAAGCCCAAATAGTCAAAGTCCAATTCTAGTCTTCGGCCCATATATGAAGTTACGGCCCAGTCTTTGTTTCAGTTATAATCTTTGACCAATATTCAACATAGGACAAGACTTGTGACATCACCATGACATCACAATGATGATGTCATGGTGAGGTGTAAACAGGACTTTGCTTGCAGCGCTCCGTACTTCGCGTGTCGAACTCTGCGACGTCACGACGGAGGAATGTCGTGACGTCGGGCTTGAGCCGGACCTAACCGAGTCGACCCGAACCGAATCGAACCGAGTCGAGTCGCGTCCACATAAAGTGTACCAACAAACTCCCCCTTGGACGCTACTCATGAGGTTCGTCTTCCGTGTCTTTCATGTCGGAGGATCTTCAAAGTCTTCACGCGTCATAAGAAGAAAGTGTATCAACAAACTCCCTTTTCATTTAGGAAGTGTGTTAACAAACTCCCCCTTAGAATGAACTCTCCATTGAGTCATGCTCGTGAATCTTTTGACTTGTCAATTCTTTAGATCCTTGTGGTGTTGATGAAGGGTCAACTGCAACCAGATCATCTTGATCTTCTGATTGCATCAACGTCGTGTCTTCACTTTACGGCTTGTCATCTGACACGTTCTCTTCGCCTTTAGCTGATTCTGATGTCACATCTGCACATACAAGAAAGCTAAACACGTAATGAGAACAACCACTTGGAATATAGACAAATTAAACAAACGACACATATGAGATCAAATCTCAATCAAACACCGACCGACAACAGTTTGAAAGTTTAGAAAATGATCAATTTTAAACCTTTAACTTTCAAAACTTGTTAACTTCGACAGTTTATGAAGGTGCAATTGTTTTCCGGCTTACAATCAGGATTTTGAGTAGGATAGACTCGAGTTCCAACATCGGTCAATCAAAAATAAACTAGAAGCAAAATCTTTTTGGCTTTTATAAAGTTTATATAAAAACACACCTAAAATCTTTTTGGAATTTTTCATTTTTTTTTAAATGTAAAGACGGAAAGCAATAAATAAATATATACACAGATGCAGAAACGAAAGCAGTAAACAAAAATTTACAGACATTCTTTTTGCGAGTTTCGAGGGTAAGAGAATCATATCAGTGTACGGTCATGCCAAAACGCTCTTTTTGTTCAATTAGTTAACA
This sequence comes from Helianthus tuberosus, assembly GCA_030545235.1. Classification (NCBI taxonomy): domain Eukaryota; kingdom Viridiplantae; phylum Streptophyta; class Magnoliopsida; order Asterales; family Asteraceae; genus Helianthus; species Helianthus tuberosus. Next base: position 84,282 of record JARYGA010002826.1, read on the forward strand.
TTAGATAAGCATCCTATAACAATTATCGGTATTGTTGTCCAGATAAGCTCAACTTATCAGATGTAATCATGGCGAGGGGATACATTAAGGTATGATTTATACTTACCGACCGGTGTTCATCCACACACGACACATTCCGGTATCAAGGTATGCGCGAGAGTTCATCTTACCGGTGAGTATACCATTTATCATATGTTTGACCGTATAAAAGAATGTGAGAAACTCACTTATTTTGGTTGAAAACAAGCCCTATGTGATAGAATCACTTATTGATGAGGAACTTGATTTTCAGATGCATGAGGGCACAAGAGCAAGTCCGTGAACAGGTCAGTACTTTCGTACAGCAGAGAGACGAACTTGACTCCCGCAAAGAATCTGTGATATATTATCACTTATTTTGTTTGGACATGTGATTGTTGATCACTTATTGAGGTCGTATGCAATATGTACACGTCTGTATAGTATCATGGAAGATCTAGACTTCGTCTCCGTTATTTTTACGGTTTGATACAACCATGATACCCAGATGATAAGACAGCATAAAGACCGAATATCTCAGAACCTCGGCAATCTCTCAAACGAAATTTCGGTACTAAGACCATATGCCAATGTGCGGTTCCCACCTGGTCTTCAGTCGATTTAAGGTTTATATCGCCCTGCACACTTTAAAATGATTGTGAGCCTACCGATACATCTTATATAGAGCTGCTTAACATTTTTCATTTTGCATTTCAGTTTAAAGAGGTTTATACAGACCACTGATGTACTATCATTTTCTCTTTTGCTCGCCAGGAAACTCATTTTTGTTTTCTATTGTTTTTGCGCTTTTGAAATTTTTCGATGTTTTTGAATTTTTCAAATTTTGGATTTACTCCCCCTAAAATCAACAAACTAAGATAAATTTTAAAAACACAAAGGTATTTACAAAAACGATTTTCCGATGTCGGTTAACTCATGTTTTACCTCAATGCCGTTTACCAAAATTAATTTTGAATCAGAAATGATTTATCGAATTTTGGAAAAATGAGTTGGCACGTCGGTAAGCGGTGCGGACCATGACAACATTGACGAGTTTCATATTGAAACAATCACGTATGAGGTGATATTCGAGATCAACGTGTCAGGTCAAAGAGTGCTACGAGAGGATAACAATTTATAAAGCAGCTTAAATATCGACAAGTATAGGAGAGATTAGAAATTTAAAACCGTATCCTGCAACTGCTTCGTGCATTGCAATGAATCTGAGTGCTCTCCCAAACTGGATATCCACCCGGTGTGGATTTCAAAGTCGATTTTGTAGCTACTAAGAAATCTCTTCACAGCAACAAGATCATAAACCTTTGGGTCCGGCTGGTCTTCCACATTGTACCAGCGAAGGTCTTTGACTTTCTCTTGAGAAGTAGTGTGCGGTTGTTCAATCCATGCCAAGGCATCCGCACACCCGGTTGGTTTGTTCAACAAACACATTTTCTTCAGTTACACCGCAAAGAAATGTACACTGCATGTTCATCTTGTTGATTTTGACCATCAGACGTGCTGCAGGTGCGTACATTTTGATAGAATCTATCCCGAGGACCCGATCAAAGCTTTTAACAATCAAACTTTGGTATGATTTGCATTTTGTTGAAGCTTTCAATTTCTTTCGACAGACAATTCTGTCTTCTTTTCTTTTTCTCTCCATCAAAGGCAACATTTTCTTTTGTCGCCGATCTTGTGCATGAACATTCCACTATCAATAATCCGATGACTATCGATAGTTCCTCCTGGAACATCCTGCACACTCACTCAGAGATTAGCTGGAGAGGGGGACCCAAGCCTTAATAGACTTGGGTTGCCCCTGTTCATCGACAAAGGTTATTTCAACTTCACGATGACTTGGAACTGGTGAGACTCCCCCTGAAACTTTATCCGTTTTAGGTTTCCAAGCTTGTTTTCGTTTACCGGATTGTATGTCATTTACAGATTTAGAAATCTCCGGTTTTAACGGTTGCGACAAAATTGGTTTCCTTTTAACAGTTTCTGGTTTTAAAGCCTTTTCGATCACCTTCACATTTTGACGTCGTTGTTTTGTTTCCTGTTCTTTAACAGTGCGTTTGTCAGTTTTTGGTGACACATGACGACATTGTTGGTGACCTTGTTCAAAAGGGGCTCTTTCTACAAAATTTGGTTTCGGAGAGTTTGTGCAATTTCTGATAATGTGGCCAAACTCCCCGCATTTAAAGCATGATCTCCTTTCAACAAAATTAGGAGATTCTGTTCGATGACCTGACGTTGAATTTGTAGACCCTGAGGTACTAGCTTCACACCCATTTGTGTGTTTGGTGTAATTGTTATCACTATTACGTTTCAAAATGTTGACTTTTTGAACAAAATCGGTATTTGACTTATTTTCAAAATTCTCCACTTTATCAGTACCTTTGGATGCTACAAATTTAACATCATTGTTTTTCTTCTTGAAACGAGCTCCTTTGGTCTCAACCTTCGGTTGTGAACTTTTAGAATTTTGAGCTCGTTGTTGTTGTTTACCCTTAAAAGTGATAGGTTGTTGCTTCGTTGGTGATTTTTTATTTCTAAATTTTCTTCTAACTTTAGCTTTTGGAATCGGATTACACTGAGTTACTGAAACTCTCGGGATCCCTTTTTCCAAAAACTTACTGGTAGTATCTTCAACCACTTTATCAATCAAAGATTGATTGACATTTTTAATTGGAAAAGTTGTGTTTGAATAAATTTTGTCATCACCGACTAAAGTGTACAACACGTTATCACTTTTAACAGTAGACATTGTCTCAGTGATAGGATCTATCTCTTGTTTAGCACCAGTTGATTGCACAACAGGAGTAGGAGGATCACACAGAATGTGATTCTCAAAAGGCACTTCTACTCCTTTGTTCTTCTCAAGAGATTTATCCTCATCACTCACATCTGGTTCATCATCGGACGAATCATAGTCCTCAACTGTGGGAGGACTTTGATTTGAAGCACACGATGACTGTTCTTTCCGATCAGATGAGCCCTCCGATGAATTGTCCGTTTTGAACCCTAAGCCAGTTGTAACTTCCCCATAATCAAGAGGTACAGTTGGCTCAAAACGCGGCATTTCCTCCTCATCGGGCATTCTGGTATAGTTGTGTCTCAAAGGAGGCGGACACGACTTATACCCAACGCCTTTCACGTTCCCTTTCAGTTTTTGAACGTCTATGATGTGATCGAGCACAAATCGGGAGTTAGAATAACTCTCCAATTTTTGCTTGATAGCATCATGCTCGCATTTGGCAATGGCTAGCTCCTTTTTGGTTTCCTCAACGATGTTAATGTAATCGTTAATACTAACTTGTTTATGATAAACAGTTTTGGTCACTTCGGAAACACTTTTCTTTAAAGTTTCAATTACATATTTAAAATCCTTTTCGTTTCTAACCAGAGCCATATTTGCCTCTTTGCACTTTGACAGTTCAATAACCAAACTCTGATTGTGACTATGAACCGTTTCAGATTCACGTTTCAATTCAGCACATTCATGTTTCATATCAGCACAATCACTACAGATGCTAGGAGTTTCAGATTTTACCTGACTTGTAGAAGTTGTGACATTAGCCATAAAGGCAGTCTGAGAAGAGAAAGATCCATCTTCAGTGAGAATCTTCTCCATTTCTTTTGAAGTAGCATCAACTTTCTTGATCAAGTCAGATTTCTTGTTAGCATCATTCGACAAATTATCAGCTTCAGAATCAGTTCTTTCATTCAAATTCGATTCTTCATCCGAACTGCCACTGTATCCCGAACTATCATCTTTTCCTCTAAATTGTACAGACCAGGAGTCATCGGCTTTATTTGAGTTGGACGTGGATGTACTTGTTTGATTTATGAAAGGATTTTGGTTGCCTTGTTGAGGTTGTGGTTGAGATGGTTTAGGAATATAGGCACTCGGATCGAACTGAGGTTGAGTAGTGGTAACTTGAGGTGTAAAAGGAATAAAAGGACATCCAAATTGAGGTCTAGAATAAGCCTGAGATTGAGCACTCAAATGCGCTGGCGGAAGATAGGCACTCGGATCGAAGACCGGAGGTGGAGCTGATTGTGGAAACGGAAAAGAGTTTGTATTTGATACAAACGCCGTTTGTAACTTTGGTTGCTGAGCTGAACTGGAACTAGCTAACGGGATAAAACCTCCTCCATGATACATTTCTGTATTTTGAGGAGCAGGAATTCGTTTAGCTTTCCGAATTTCTTCATCATTTTTGTGTTCCAGCTTTTGTACGAATTCATAGATATTGACATTTTCAGCATCTAGAACACCGGTATGCTTTAAAAGCTCAATGTATGGGCTCCACTTTGGAGGTAAAGAATCAGCAAAACGTGCAACGACTTCCTGTTGAGTTGAAGTAACACCATAAGCAAACATTTCACTAATCAAATGATAAAAACGTGTAGTCATATCATTTAGAGTTTCATTTTCCAAGAACTGAAATGATTCAAACTCTTTCTTCAATAGATCATGACGTGTCTTTCTAGTAGCTGCATTTCCTTCTCCTCTTGTTACCAAAGCATCCCATAATGTTTTCGTGTCCGAACAATAAGAGAATTGATGATAGATTTCTTTGTGAAGCGCTTGTGTAAGAATAGCAAATGACTTTTTCTCTAATTCATAGGCTTTCTTGTCATCTTCTTGCATATTAGTAAAACCCTCTGCCATTGATGCTACTACTTCGAGGGCATTGTTGCGTGGAGTAATGAAACACCTCCAAAGATCGGTGCTTTGCCCTTGAACGTATGTATGGAAACGATTTTTCCATGATGGAAAATCGTTCATATGATTCAACTTTGGTGGGTGATTGTTGCTGCCCGTTTCGCTCTCGCTGAGCAAAAGATTTTGAATATTTTGATTTTGATTTGATACAAGTGCCCATTGTCCTGCACTTATAGAAGGTTGACCAAGAACATTCTTTACCCATGCTGCAGCAGAGGACTGATCTTGACTTGGTCTCGAGTCCATACTCCAATCCCACGGACTTGTGCAGCTCATATTTGATGTATGAAGTGGAATACCTGATCAAATTCTTGAAAACACACAGTTAGAACACTTTTACAAGTCCTCTGTATAAAATTGACAACAGATGACGAAACACTTTCCACGAAACGGATCAGTTTCGTCGAAATGGCTGATGACGAAACGGATTGTGTTTCGTCGAAGATACTTTTGACGAAACGCTTTTGTTTCGTCCAAGATATTTTGACGAAACGCTTAAAGATATTTATGACGAAACGCTTGTGTTTCGTCGCTTGCTCATTTCGTCGTGGATAGGGTTTCAGACAGTTGGTGAGATATTTTAAAAATAAAACTTATCTTTCTGACACAAAGCAAGTTGGTAAACACAATTTCAACACACCCTTCTTTTCTGGTTTAGAGTTTCAAAGCACCTTTTCTTATTTTCTCAGAAACTAATTATCACACATGTACACATAAGTCAACTTAATGTTTTATATTTGACAAACACTTTGATTTATGCAATAAACAGATCAAATGCACAAGTATGATAAGAACAGTTTGAAGATTTGAAGAACACACTCAAGAACAATGAGTTTTCCGGTAACTTATAATTTTTCGAAACACGAAAATGCACAAGACTTTCACTACAAACCCGATTTAAAGCATGAACAAACAATCTAACAAGGTTTTTGATAAAACACTTTAGCAAACATCAAGAATCAAACAGATTTTATGAATATTTTTCAGAAAATATGATTTTTCAAGAAACACTTTTCAGAAAAACAACCACAAATACTTGATAAAAACCGAACAATGTTTGATTTTAAACAAGGATAAGAGCCAAATGCTCTGATACCAATTATAGGTCCCGTTTCTCTCGGTGGATCGATAACGAAAACCTATCCTTGTTTATCACAAACACGGTAACGGGTGCGGAATCCCCGTGACGGTGCAAACCAAACAAAGTGTATAAAACACACGTAACCAAAGATTCAATATCTATTGATTAGGGATGAGAACGATAACAAACATATACAAACAATGTTTACAGACTCTCTCTAAAAGTCTCACAGCTCTCGTCTCTCGTCCAAGTTTCACACAGAAACTATGAGAGCTATTCATACTAAAACAGACACAGACTTGACGAAACGCATAAAGGACACGACGAAACACTAAAGTCGACGAAACACATTCTGTTTCGTCGACAAACATATTAATTCTAAACCATGTTTCGTCGAGTTGTAGTTAAAGCCCAAATAGTCAAAGTCCAATTCTAGTCTTCGGCCCATATATAAAGTTACGGCCCAGTCTTTGTTTCAGTTATAATCTTTGACCAATATTCAACATAGGACAAGACTTGTGACATCACCATGACATCACAATGATGATGTCATGGTGAGGTGTAAACAGGACTTTGCTTGCCGCGCTCCGTGCTTCGCGTGTCGAACTCTGGGGCGCACGACGGAGGAATGTCGTGACGTCGGGCTTGAGCCGGACCTAACCGAGTCGACCCGAACCGAATCGAACCGAGTCGAGTCGCGTCCACATAAAGTGTACCAACATAAAATTAATATATATATATATAGGGTAGGGATCCTAAGAGAAGTCCACCCTATTTGAGAAACTTGAGAAGCAATCTGGACCACACATTTTCCCTAAGCAAAAAATGCCAAAAAAGGTGAAAAAAATGCAATTTTTTTTTTATTTTTTTTAAATCGCAGTTTTTTCTTTAAGGATTAAATTTTTTTTTTTTTTTTCAAAAAAAAAAAAAAAATTTTTGGATTTATACACATGTGTATATTGTTAATCTTTTAACTATACATATATGTATATTGTCAATTATACATATATGTATATACATGTTTAAAATTGAAAAAATGTGTATATTGTTAATCTTAAACCATAAACACTAAAGCTAAACCTTAATGCTAAACCCTAAACTCTAAACCCTAAAGCTAAACCCTAATGCTAAACCCTAAAGCTAAACCCTAATTCTAAACCCTAAAGCTAAACCCTAATGCTAAACCCAAAAGCTAAAACTAAACCCTAAAGCTAAACTCTTAATGCTAAACCCTAATACAAACCCTAAAGATAAATCTAAACCCAAAAGTTAAAGCTAAACCCAAAAGCTAAACCCTAATGCTAAACCCAAAAGCTAAACCCTAATGTTAAACCCTAAATACTATTGCTCAACCCTAATGCTAAACCCTAATGTTAAACCCTAAAGCTAAACCCTAAACCATAAAGCTAAACCCTAAACCCTAATGCTAAACCTTTAACTAATGCTAAACCCTAAATAACACTTATTTTTCAATTTTAAACATGTATATACATATATGTATAATTGACAATATACATATATGTATAGTTAAAAGATTAACAATATACACATGTGTATAAATCCAAAAAAAAAATTAAAAAAAAAATTAATTATTAAAGAAAAAGCTGCGATTTTTCCAAAAAAAAAATAAATAAATAAATTTTGCATTTTTTCACCTTTTTTTTTGCATTTTTTTGCTTAGGGAAATGTGTGGTCCAGAATGCTTCTCAAGTTTCTCATTTAGCCTACTACTTCTTACATGATCCTTATCTTATATATATATATATAAGGGAAGGCTAGATAGAAAACCCTTAAATTTTTAGAAAACTCTGGAAACTCAAATCTCCCCCCATTTTTACCCAACCTCCCGACTTTTTTTTTTTTTGAAAAAAATAACACATGTAATATACATGTTTTAAAGTGTTTTGGGCCAAAAAAAACAAAAAAGCGCCGAAGGGATTTTTTTAAAAAAAATAAACAAATTTTTAGCAATGTCCGGTTGCCTAACATGTGTTAGGCACAAAAGACAGAAATTGCTGAATTTTTTTTTTTTTAAATCATCCCTTCGGCGCTTTTTTGATTTTTTTGGCCCAAAACTCTTAAAAACATGTATATTACATGTGTTATTTTTTTCAAAAAAAAAAATGTCGGGAGGTTGGGTTTTCTAGGGTTTTCTATATATATAGGGTTTTCTATATAGCCCTCCCCTATATATATATAGGGGACCGCTAAAATGAGAACCACCTCCAGTTGTAAGAACCGTGAGAACTTTTTGATCCGGGGCGACTTGGACCAAAATTTTTTTCATAAACGTAGATGCTTGTATTATAAACACATTTGTAAAAAAATTCAAAAAAAAATGTCGTGTGTGTAGTTTTGAACACCACAAGTTTGTGTTTACGGGTACCGCAAATTTTAAATAAAATTTACGGGTCCCGTAAACGCAAACTTTGGGTGCTCAAAACTACACACTCGACATTTTTTTTAATTTTTTTTAAAAAATGTGTTTATAATACATGCATCTACGTTTATGAAAAAAAAATTTGGTCCACCTCGCCCCGTACGGTGTAGTTCTCACGGCTCTTACAACTGGAGGTGGTTCTCATTTTAGTGGTCCCCTATATATGTATATATATATATATATATATATAGGGCGACTTTTCATCTTTCGAGGAATTCCCAAATCGTGCGGTGATTTAACAAGACTAAGGAGGAATGCAAACAGTGAGTAGATTCAATACTCTTTTCCCTTTTTATATACATTAGGGCGACTTTTCATCTTTCGAGGAATTCCCAAATCGTGCGGTGATTTAACAAGACTAAGGAGGAATGCAAACAGTGAGTAGATTCAATACTCTTTTCCCTTTTTTTGTCACTAACTCTTTTTAGGGTATATCACGTGTTTGATTTACCTTTATTGTTGTAATTGATAACAGGCAATTCGATGTATTTTTACGTGTCACATTTTGCTAAATTCTATTGTTTCTTTATACGGGCATCTATGTCTTTCTCGCTTTGTGTCATTGATATGCTCTAATATATATATATTTTTATAAAAATATTCTCTATACTTTTGAGTAATTTTAAAGGTTTTTGTTAGTTTTGTCGTATACTTTATTATTATATATTGTTACAGGTCCCGGTGTGAAAAGGGATCTAAACAAGCATAAATGGATAGATAAACAAAGAACCGCAAGTTAATAAGATTAAGGGAGCAAAGTGCAAAAAGCTCAAAGTCTTTGTAAAAATAGTTGATTTAGTTCAAGGAACTAGAGTGCACGTTTGTTCAATCTTGAATTCAACTAGATGCGTGTCCCGCCGCGATGCGACCGGGGCTTTAGCATATGTTGTCAAACTTTTGGCCATTTTATTTACAAACTTAGATTGCGATATGTACAATTGTTGATTGTTTACATTTGATGACCAAAATTAAAAAAGCCCATGCTTTAACATATTTTTATATTTTTTTTCTCTATGTGCGCTTTTCTCTATGTGCGCTTTTCTTAAAAAAGCCCATGCTTTTTTTGCGCCTTGCGCCTAGGCTCCGGGCGAGGCCGATGCGCCTCGCCAGCGTCTTGCGTCTTTGACAACATAGGGTTTAAACCCTCTCTTCTGGAATATAAAGCTTCTTTTGGAAGCTTACAACTCAAACACCACAAAGTTTGAGCCAGCACGCTTGACATACCTAGTATTATAATCACTACCAACATTATTAAATACATCATATTCTCGAAGATATTTTCCCCAAAGAATCAATACCTAGTTACCTATCGACTCTGTAAGATCAGATTACTATGTTATTATACATCAATGATTCAGCAACAGCTTTAATAAAACCTAATGCAAAATACACAACGATCCAATGCAAAAAATAAAATTCATAATAATAGGAACCGATTTTCGATTCTCTAGTGACCTAGCGTTACATAATCGAAGTAATTTGCTGAGTAACAAACTGAAATTAGGAGGAAAACTGAAACGCACAACCTCAGCAAACTTAATGACGATTCAATCTTACGAACAAATCATACAGCAAATCGGCAAAACTGAAGAACTCCGAACCCACCGAATCAGAGCCGACCTTAACATTTAAACTCTAGTTATACGATCGATACCAACATTATTACACAAATCATACTCCTGGACATATTTTAATCCCTACAGACTCTTCGAAAACAGTTAAGTACGTTATCATACAACAACGAATTCAGCAATAACTTTAATCAAACCTAATGCAGAATACACAACGAATTCAGCAATAACTTTACACCATTATCATTGTTGTATATGTCACACCCTGACTTTTGCGGAAGCGTGATTATTGGTGTGACTTCTTAATATCATTGCATACGATCATAACAACACTATATGATAAAACTAGTAGATGTACATCCATTAATTTAAGTTTAAAAGTAGTACAACATAATTTTCTGAAATGTCGATACCAAATTCAAGTCACAAATCATAACATATTTTAAGGAGTTCAAAAAGACTCAACAAAAGATTTTAAAACAAACCCGAGTTTAGGACCACATATCTCGTCCAGGATTAAGATACGTCTCCTAAGCCCTATTGACTTGGATGACATCTTTATTCACAACGCAGCTTAAAAACTTCAACGCCTGCCAGATCCATTTATTTATTTCCTGAAATACATGTAGTTTGAAAAATCAACATAAAGTTGAGCGAGTTCATGTAAGAGTGAGTATGTATAAAACTTTGTAATATGTCTGTATGTATGAAAATCCCTGGTATGTAGCAATTAAGGAAAAAGAGATCACCATTGGGTTGCAAAGCCAATGATATGTGTGAAGTGCTGTAGGAAGACTCAAACCAAGCAGATTTTTGCGTCGGGCTCAAAGTCACCCCGAGGTCCGTACAGTGGGCCTGGAGTTGGGCTCGCTACACCCAGATAGATCTACCGCTAATGACCCTCGGTCCCACAATAAGGATTAATGGCCTCTAGTTCCAGCCTACCCACTCACATGATCTAAGTAGTAAACCCTCCTTAAGCTAACCATACCATGTATAAAAGTATCCATAATTACTGTAACATGTATTCCACACCCGAAGTATAAAAACTGAAAACAGTTAAGAGAAAAGGGGGGCATGAACTCACTGAAGTGCGTATCCAGAAACGTCAGTCTCCAAATCAATCTTCTGCGTGACGACCTACACGTACTAATTCCTATTAGACGGATGGGTCGTGCCTTGGCTTAAGGTTTAACGTTTGATTGGAGAAATAGTTAGGTAACTATTCCGTATTCACACTTCTTATTTATTTTATAAGTATATTCCTTCCCAAGGATGGGGGTCTTTAGACATGTATACGTTATATTTCTGAAAATATGTTTTTAAGTCTCACTTGAAAAATATATTTTAATCACTTGTCTAAAATATTCTAACTCCAAAATATATATATTTTTCCCAAAAAATATTATATTTTATCTCATACAATTTCCAAAATAATACTTATTGAAACATACGCATAAGAGTATTTTCCGAAAAATACATAAGTTACATTTTAACATTTGTGTTGTAATAACAATACCGGCGTAACTTAAATATTTATTTGTGAGAGCGTTGGTATTATTTTGGAGTCGTAATTTCATAACATTTTCCAGTTACATTATTTTTATCCTAAAAATAATATATCTAGTTCGCAAAATAATCACATAATTACACAGGCGTTTTATTATAAAATATATATTCTAAATATATATTTATCAAGTTTTATTTTACGAAAATCCACCTCCGATACTTGGTTATTTTGTAATAAAATTATGGCGAAGTTTATTTTGAAAACCAAGTTAAAAATACATTTGTAACCATTTGTTATAAAAATATTTCTAAGTGTTATATTTTTAGAAAACTTTCGCCAGAGTTTCCTCTGTAAATGGAGGTGTCCATGCTTTTAGCATATCATTTTCTTTTTGTTAAAATCAACCAAACAATTTACCAATCATCAACATACAATATTTATTCGTCTAACTTGACAAAATATGAATAAATCATAAACTCATGAACTTGAAGGTTTTGCAAAAATATGTAGTAAATCACCAACACATTTAGTAGGTCTTGTTAACTTTAAAAACATGATTAGTTTCTTGTAAACTTTATTTTTAAAGAACTTGAAGTTTCACAACTTCTTGTCATAATTTACAAAAATGCTTTCTTGTTAAATTTCTTGTTACACAGGTGTTTACACACTTGTTTATTTACCAAATATGCTTCTAGTTCATAAAATATCCGGGTTTTAACAAAACTAGTATTTTCCGCTTGGTTCTTCCGAAGAACCACTTGTAGATTTGTAGATCCACAAGTTTACGACTTCATTTTACAAGAAAAATTATGTTTATTCAAGTTTCAAGTTCATGGTGGATGGTTTCATCATCTTTCTTATTTCTAACACTAACATCCTACTAGTTCATGTTCTTGAACATGATCTAGTATGTCTTGATGATGATCCATCCTACTTTTAATGACAAACAACATCAATTAATCACAACTATACAAGATTTACATGATTTATACACCTATCTTCTCTTTATCCACCTTATTCATCTTATGTTCAAGACTTTAATGTAAGTTCTTTAGTGTTTCTTAATTTTTAACCATTAAATCAACTATTAACCACCATAAACAAGATCAAGATGGTGATTAGAAACACTTACTACTAGCACAAGGCTAGGGAAGAAACAAGGTATAAATGTGGTGGATAAAAGAAATCTAGAGTGGTTCTTGCACTTCCGAAAGCACCAAGCTTCGTTGTTGGACTCCTTGCACCTTTGGATGTATGAGAAATGAGTGAACAAGGTTTGGAAGTGGGTGGATGATGGTGGTAGGGTGGCGGCCGTGAGGTGGTTAGGAGGGAGAGAAAGAGCTAGTTGATGTTGTGTTGGTGAAATGAGAATGATAGATCCATTAGTCTTATTTATAAACTAAACATTACTATTATCCAACATACAACATGTCACTAATCCTCCAACATTAGGGAATATAATAATCAAAGAATGGCAAGGGTGTGTCCCACCCTTGGGACCGTCAAAATGGGGGGGGGGGGTAAGGGTTGGGGTGTAATGATATAGTTAAGATTAAGTTGAAATCCAATGGTTCTAGTTAGTAGATTTAGTGTGTTATTTAATATAAAGGGTGTTAGGGTGTTCGGGGACCCTAACTAGCTCAGAAAAGTATAAACAATGTTTTTGGCAATATTTTTATGTTCCGGGTAAAGTCCGGTTGTTCGGTTGGATGTTGATCCGTTAAAGTGCTAAATAAGTAATTAAAGTGTCTTTTATCTTGTTTTTAGTGACACAATAAATTACCAACACTTTGGAAAATATCTAGGATTATTTTGCCAAGTTTTTGCACTTTACTAGCATTGTTAAATGCTGAATTTTGGTATACTAGTGCATAATTCTGCACTTTAAGTCTGTTTTAGGCACATCCGGGCACCATAACTATCACCTAGTGACGCAGTTTTATGATCCTCACCTCCCTACACTCCCTACCAGTGTAGAACTTTATTCCCGGCTCATACTGGCCTCAAAAACAATGTCTGTCTAGTGCTGGCAATGTCAGCATGTTTTCTGGGTTATCCGTTTAGTGTGGTAACTGTGTTTTGTGCATCATGGTTGTCACTAATATTTGTATGTAATAAATGGAGTGACAGTATAAAAGTGATGCATGTGTATGTATGTAACAGAAATCAGTAAGCAGTTAAATCAATAGTCGTAATCAAGCACAGTCATTAAGCACAAATTAAATATAAATTAAATGTACGGATACCTATAACTTTTAGGGTTGTCACATTCTCCCCCCGTTAAGAAAATTTCATCCTCGAAATTTGTACTACCTTAACCCCTTATGGTTTCGTCACACGTGTATGTATATGAATAATATCGAGGTAGATAATCATCAAACTGAATCAAACCTTACTCACATTAGGTGAGTCCAAGAATATATAACGACCCGAACCCTATGGTTAAAAAGGTATGTACTTTTAGCACTAGATGTCGAATGTACAAGACGTATTTGATGTATAGCCTAGGGTATCCTGTTAACAGGGGTTCCACAAAAGGGGAGATTTGACTGATAAGATCCTCAAACGATCGATCGCAATATGCAGACGAGTTCCTGCAAACCATAGCATCCGCTATATGAATTTAAAATCATTAACTCAAACGTACTAGTAGAATGACATGTCAACCCTCGAATAATTGAATGGGGGGTTTAGTGTGTTAACATTTTTGAATTGCGAGAGTACGGCGAATGAAATACAAGTGAATCTGGTGTATCATTGACTTGATTCTTAGTTGCATCAGAAATGTTCAAAGGACAGGTCTAACAAAGTACGTGTAGTTTTGTATGAAACGGTTGCCCCTGATTAGCACAAGCTACAAGTTTGTAATGACACCACAAGGTGTCGCAACGACATAATTGAATCTTAGTGGTGACCGAACAAGTTCACCGTGTTTGAAAACAAATGAAAGTATGCTGAAATAATCTGAAGATTTGATTTACACAATGTCATAGAGTTTTCAGTTGAGTATGGAACATCAAAGAGCCATTGTTTTTCGGTCGAAAGTGCGAAGGCAACAAGTACCGCAAGGCATTCGATTGATCATAAAAGAATTCGTTAGGAGGTACACTGTGATATGAAATGAATCTATGTACCTTTGCCTCAACACACAACTGTGTTGAGACCGATTTAATCGTGATAAACAAGACGGATTAGGGCAAATTATCAATTTAAATCCATGTATGGAGTGTGTGACCAAATAAGCGCAAGCTTCAATTTTGTGAAAGTATCCCTACAAGGTGTCGTAACCAACAAATGATTTAGTGAAGTCGTAGACCAAACAAGTCTACTACGACTCGAAACAAAAGAATCTTTGCCAAAGTATTAGAATATGATGCTCTCAATACATCACATGGCGTCTCAAATCAAACATGTGAACTGGATAAGTTCAAGCAATTGAACTTAGTTTCAGCGTAACCCGATAATAAACGTACGTATCAACAAGGGAATCTTGGCATGGTAACAAAAATAAACCTTAAATGTAACTTGAAAGAAAGCGGTTTCGAGAGAGTGTGTTGACTTTGTAACAAAAGAGCCAATAATAACAATAATGTAGGTTACTCGAATCAGGAATCAGAAATTAGGTTTAGCAAAATAATATGTAAATTCCAATGAAGTGTTTGTTCGAAACGAAACCACATGCGTAGCAAATGATGCATGTATGTCAGGTAAGTTTCCAAGAAAAAGAATAATGAGTATCTGCTAAAATGAAGAAATGACCAGGTATCAAGCAAATGTGTGGTCGCTCTCAGCGTGGAAAAATTAACGTGATGCAACTACCATTAAGGGGAGTAGAGATGCAAACATCTACTCGCTAGAAGTAAAAGAAATTCAAGTACTTTATGTTTAGTCAACGGAACTGGCATATATGTCAGGTTAATGGTGTCTGCGTGAGTTAACAGATGTGGTCCCTAAGTAACAACCTTTGTGAGTTTGGACCTGGTTCCCGATGGTCCTACGTACATGTTCCCTAGATTCCCAGAGTTTCGTATTTGGTGTAGAATCATTCTGTGCATCGTGTAGGAAACGCCATTCTTGTGTATGTTTAAAGCAAGTTATTGTCCCACAATTTCCCCAGTATACTTCCTTCCTGAATCCACAGCTAATGACACTCGGTCATCGATCGGTCGGGGGGTACTGGTTGGATCCTCGCAGTTAAACAAATAAGTAAGTTGTCAATTCTTAACAAGAGTCGCTGACTCTTGTTGGCTAGCTCATTCGGCTCCTCGTAGTTTGATGTTCATTTGAAAATCATCGTCCCTTCTCTTGGTGAGCAGAACTGGGGTTACCCAAAAGGGAATTTTGGTCTGTTATCTTCCTTCTCTATCAACTTCTGAAGCTTCACTGTCAATCCTTGCATCTCCGAAAGTGTAAGTCGTTAAGGTGTATTGACTACAGGCGCGATGCCTGGAATCAATCTGATACGAAATTCAACTTGTCGTTGAGGAAAATAATTCTGGCGAGTCTTCGGGGAAGACTTCAGGATATTCCTTATCGCAGGAATATCTTCGAGTTTTGGTTCCTCGGCTTCTTTTTCCACAACATGAGCCAAGGAGGCAACACATCCCTCACGCGACAATTCGTGTGCCTTTAAGCAATTGGTAAATTGTAGAGGCGTATCCTACTTCATGAGTCACGATTGCTTCGTCGTTCGACATCGGGATGCGGATAACGACCTCCGATTGGTTGCTCGACAGCAGATCCATCCTAGTTACTACGTCGAAGCTTTTCATTAACCAGTTCTATCACGTGTGGGTCATCTAACTTAACCCTCTATTAAACCAAGTATATTCTTAAATTCATGAGATGCGAAGCCATGGTCGGCACTGGTATCAAATAACATGGATGCAAAAATTTTGGGTTGATAAAGAACGTACCAGTAACCACGTCTGGGTCCTGGCATGCTTCACCAGCTCCGATGTTGGATGCTCCTTCACGGTCTTGGTAAATCTCCTTTGGGCAATCTTTCTGAAAGTGCCCCATGTCACCACAGCGGAAACACTCTTGTCTACGCTTTTGATTGTCACCACTTCCGCCCTGATAGTTGCTGTTGTCGTTGTTTACTTCATGTTTTCCACTACTAACTTGACCTTGATTTCCACGTTTCTTCCGGAGCCAACATTCCTCCTTGCAGTGTCCCACATTGCCACAGTTATCACATTTTCCATTTTTGCATGGCCCAGTATGATGGCGCTGGCATTCTTCGCATTTAGGTAGTTTACCCCTGTACATCTTTTCCCTTTTGGCCTTGTTCTTGTTATTTGCCCGATCACCTCCTTGAAATTCACTGAGCTTTCTTTTGTGCTTCTCAGATGTCTCTACTGGGGTTTCCTTCTTCTCGTCCGGGATTGAAAGTCTTCCCAATCTAAGTGCTTCCTTAGTGAGCTCCAGACTTATCATATGTGCAATCATAGTTATTGGTGGCGTTGATACTATCATCAAGCTCAAGGCTTGAGGTGCCAGTTCCCAAATGGATTGCTCCATTCTCTTCAACTCGGGTTCAACCAGGTACGGAACGATTCGCGACAAATCATAAAGCCTTTGCACGTGCTCCACCACTTTTGGACCTTCTATCTTTAGTTTCCAGAATTCTAATTCCGGCTTTTGGATCTCCATCTGAGAACAATACTCCCTACGCATCATCTCCTTCAGCTCACTCCATGCTAACGCATATCTCGAACCTTAAGGTCCCACCATAGCAGAGCCCCATCTTGTAGCAATCCGGAAACATATGGGACTTGTTGCTCTAGCGTACAACCACTCGTTCGCACAACGGCATCCACATTCTCAACCCATCTTACAAAAGCGATGCGACGAGGGCTTTAACATATTTTTATATTTTTTTTCTCTATGTGCGCTTTTCTTAAAAAAGCCCATGCTTTTTTTGCGCCTTGCGCCTAGGCTCCGGGCGAGGCCGATGCACCTCGCCTGCGTCTTGCGTCTTTGACAACATAGGGTTTAAACCCTCTCTTCTGGAATATAAAGCTTCTTTTGGAAGCTTACAACTCAAACACCACAAAGTTTGAGCCAGCACGCTTGACATACCTAGTATTATAATCACTACCAGCATTATTAAATACATCATATTCTCGAAGATATTTTCCCCAAAGAATCAATACCTAGTTACCTATCGACTCTGTAAGATCAGATTACTATGTTATTATACATCAATGATTCAGCAACAGCTTTAATAAAACCTAATGCAAAATACACAACAATCCAATGCAAAAAATAAAATTCATAATAATAGGAACCGATTTTCGATTCTCTAGTGACCTAGCGTTACATAATCGAAGTAATTTGCTGAGTAACAAACTGAAATTAGGAGGAAAACTGAAACGCACAACCTCAGCAAACTTAATGACGATTCAATCTTACGAACAAATCATACAGCAAATCGGCAAAACTGAAGAACTCCGAACCCACCGAATCAGAGCCGACCTTAACATTTAAACTCTAGTTATACGATCGATACCAACATTATTACACAAATCATACTCCTGGACATATTTTAATCCCTACAGACTCTTCGAAATCAGTTAAGTACGTTATCATACAACAACGAATTCAGCAATAACTTTAATCAAACCTAATGCAGAATACACAACGAATTCAGCAATAACTTTACACCATTATCATTGTTGTATATGTCACACCCTGACTTTTGCGGAAGCGTGATTATTGGTGTGACTTCTTAATATCATTGCATACGATCATAACAACACTATATGATAAAACTAGTAGATGTACATCCATTAATTTAAGTTTAAAAGTAGTACAACATAATTTTCTGAAATGTCGATACCAAATTCAAGTCACAAATCATAACATATTTTAAGGAGTTCAAAAAGACTCAACAAAAGATTTTAAAACAAACCCGAGTTTAGGACCACATATCTCGTCCAGGATTAAGATACGTCTCCTAAGCCCTATTGACTTGGATGACATCTTTATTCACTACGCAGCTTAAAAACTTCAACGCCCGCCAGATCCATTTATTTATTTCCTGAAATACATGTAGTTTGAAAAATCAACATAATGTTGAGCGAGTTCATGTAAGAGTGAGTATGTATAAAACTTTGTAATATGTCTGTATGTATGAAAATCCCTGGTATGTAGCAATTAAGGAAAAAGAGATCACCATTGGGTTGCAAAGCCAATGATATGTGTGAAGTGCTGTAGGAAGACTCAAACCAAGCAGATTTTTGCGTCGGGCTCAAAGTCACCCCGAGGTCCGTACAGTGGGCCTGGAGTTGGGCTCGCTACACCCAGATAGATCTACCGCTAATGACCCTCGGTCCCACAATAAGGATTAATGGCCTCTAGTTCCAGCCTACCCACTCACATGATCTAAGTAGTAAACCCTCCTTAAGCTAACCATACCATGTATAAAAGTATCCATAATTACTGTAACATGTATTCCACACCCGAAGTATAAAAACTGAAAACAGTTAAGAGAAAAGGGGGGCATGAACTCACTGAAGTGCGTATCCAGAAACGTCAGTCTCCAAATCAATCTTCTGCGTGACGACCTACACGTACTAATTCCTATTAGACGGATGGGTCGTGCCTTGGCTTAAGGTTTAACGTTTGATTGGAGAAATAGTTAGGTAACTATTCCGTATTCACACTTCTTATTTATTTTATAAGTATATTCCTTCCCAAGGATGGGGGTCTTTAGACATGTATACGTTATATTTCTGAAAATATGTTTTTAAGTCTCACTTGAAAAATATATTTTAATCACTTGTCTAAAATATTCTAACTCCAAAATATATATATTTTTCCCAAAAAATATTATATTTTATCTCATACAATTTCCAAAATAATACTTATCGAAACATACGCATAAGAGTATTTTCCAAAAAATACATAAGTTACATTTTAACATTTGTGTTGTAATAACAATACCGGCGTAACTTAAATATTTATTTGTGAGAGCGTTGGTATTATTTTGGAGTCGTAATTTCATAACATTTTCCAGTTACATTATTTTTATCCTAAAAATAATATATCTAGTTCGCAAAATAATCACATAATTACACAGGCGTTTTATTATAAAATATATATTCTAAATATATATTTATCAAGTTTTATTTTACGAAAATCCACCTCCGATACTTGGTTATTTTGTAATAAAATTATGGCGAAGTTTATTTTGAAAACCAAGTTAAAAATACATTTGTAACCATTTGTTATAAAAATATTTCTAAGTGTTATATTTTTAGAAAACTTTCGCCAGAGTTTCCTCTGTAAATGGAGGTGTCCATGCTTTTAGCATATCATTTTCTTTTTGTTAAAATCAACCAAACAATTTACCAATCATCAACATACAATATTTATTCGTCTAACTTGACAAAATATGAATAAATCATAAACTCATGAACTTGAAGGTTTTGCAAAAATATGTAGTAAATCACCAACACATTTAGTAGGTCTTGTTAACTTTAAAAACATGATTAGTTTCTTGTAAACTTTATTTTTAAAGAACTTGAAGTTTCACAACTTCTTGTCATAATTTACAAAAATGCTTTCTTGTTAAATTTCTTGTTACACGGGTGTTTACACACTTGTTTATTTACCAAATATGCTTCTAGTTCATAAAATATCCGGGTTTTAACAAAACTAGTATTTTCCGCTTGGTTCTTCCGAAGAACCACTTGTAGATTTGTAGATCCACAAGTTTACGACTTCATTTTACAAGAAAAATTATGTTTATTCAAGTTTCAAGTTCATGGTGGATGGTTTCATCATCTTTCTTATTTCTAACACTAACATCCTACTAGTTCATGTTCTTGAACATGATCTAGTATGTCTTGATGATGATCCATCCTACTTTTAATGACAAACAACATCAATTAATCACAACTATACAAGATTTACATGATTTATACACCTATCTTCTCTTTATCCACCTTATTCATCTTATGTTCAAGACTTTAATGTAAGTTCTTTAGTGTTTCTTAATTTTTAACCATTAAATCAACTATTAACCACCATAAACAAGATCAAGATGGTGATTAGAAACACTTACTACTAGCACAAGGCTAGGGAAGAAACAAGGTATAAATGTGGTGGATAAAAGAAATCTAGAGTGGTTCTTGCACTTCCGAAAGCACCAAGCTTCGTTGTTGGACTCCTTGCACCTTTGGATGTATGAGAAATGAGTGAACAAGGTTTGGAAGTGGGTGGATGATGGTGGTAGGGTGGCGGCCGTGAGGTGGTTAGGAGGGAGAGAAAGAGCTAGTTGATGTTGTGTTGGTGAAATGAGAATGATAGATCCATTAGTCTTATTTATAAACTAAACATTACTATTATCCAACATACAACATGTCACTAATCCTCCAACATTAGGGAATATAATAATCAAAGAATGGCAAGGGTGTGTCCCACCCTTGGGACCGTCAAAATGGGGGGGGGGTAAGGGTTGGGGTGTAATGATATAGTTAAGATTAAGTTGAAATCCAATGGTTCTAGTTAGTAGATTTAGTGTGTTATTTAATATAAAGGGTGTTAGGGTGTTCGGGGACCCTAACTAGCTCAGAAAAGTATAAACAATGTTTTTGGCAATATTTTTATGTTCCGGGTAAAGTCCGGTTGTTCGGTTGGATGTTGATCCGTTAAAGTGCTAAATAAGTAATTAAAGTGTCTTTTATCTTGTTTTTAGTGACACAATAAATTACCAACACTTTGGAAAATATCTAGGATTATTTTGCCAAGTTTTTGCACTTTACTAGCATTGTTAAATGCTGAATTTTGGTATACTAGTGCATAATTCTGCACTTTAAGTCTGTTTTAGGCACATCCGGGCACCATAACTATCACCTAGTGACGCAGTTTTATGATCCTCACCTCCCTACACTCCCTACCAGTGTAGAACTTTATTCCCGGCTCATACTGGCCTCAAAAACAATGTCTGTCTAGTGCTGGCAATGTCAGCATGTTTTCTGGGTTATCCGTTTAGTGTGGTAACTGTGTTTTGTGCATCATGGTTGTCACTAATATTTGTATGTAATAAATGGAGTGACAGTATAAAAGTGATGCATGTGTATGTATGTAACAGAAATCAGTAAGCAGTTAAATCAATAGTCGTAATCAAGCACAGTCATTAAGCACAAATTAAATATAAATTAAATGTACGGATACCTATAACTTTTAGGGTTGTCACATTCTCCCCCCGTTAAGAAAATTTCATCCTCGAAATTTGTACTACCTTAACCCCTTATGGTTTCGTCACACGTGTATGTATATGAATAATATCGAGGTAGATAATCATCAAACTGAATCAAACCTTACTCACATTAGGTGAGTCCAAGAATATATAACGACCCGAACCCTATGGTTAAAAAGGTATGTACTTTTAGCACTAGATGTCGAATGTACAAGACGTATTTGATGTATAGCCTAGGGTATCCTGTTAACAGGGGTTCCACAAAAGGGGAGATTTGACTGATAAGATCCTCAAACGATCGATCGCAATATGCAGACGAGTTCCTGCAAACCATAGCATCCGCTATATGAATTTAAAATCATTAACTCAAACGTACTAGTAGAATGACATGTCAACCCTCGAATAATTGAATGGGGGGTTTAGTGTGTTAACATTTTTGAATTGCGAGAGTACGGCGAATGAAATACAAGTGAATCTGGTGTATCATTGACTTGATTCTTAGTTGCATCAGAAATGTTCAAAGGACAGGTCTAACAAAGTACGTGTAGTTTTGTATGAAACGGTTGCCCCTGATTAGCACAAGCTACAAGTTTGTAATGACACCACAAGGTGTCGCAACGACATAATTGAATCTTAGTGGTGACCGAACAAGTTCACCGTGTTTGAAAACAAATGAAAGTATGCTGAAATAATCTGAAGATTTGATTTACACAATGTCATAGAGTTTTCAGTTGAGTATGGAACATCAAAGAGCCATTGTTTTTCGGTCGAAAGTGCGAAGGCAACAAGTACCGCAAGGCATTCGATTGATCATAAAAGAATTCGTTAGGAGGTACACTGTGATATGAAATGAATCTATGTACCTTTGCCTCAACACACAACTGTGTTGAGACCGATTTAATCGTGATAAACAAGACGGATTAGGGCAAATTATCAATTTAAATCCATGTATGGAGTGTGTGACCAAATAAGCGCAAGCTTCAATTTTGTGAAAGTATCCCTACAAGGTGTCGTAACCAACAAATGATTTAGTGAAGTCGTAGACCAAACAAGTCTACTACGACTCGAAACAAAAGAATCTTTGCCAAAGTATTAGAATATGATGCTCTCAATACATCACATGGCGTCTCAAATCAAACATGTGAACTGGATAAGTTCAAGCAATTGAACTTAGTTTCAGCGTAACCCGATAATAAACGTACGTATCAACAAGGGAATCTTGGCATGGTAACAAAAATAAACCTTAAATGTAACTTGAAAGAAAGCGGTTTCGAGAGAGTGTGTTGACTTTGTAACAAAAGAGCCAATAATAACAATAATGTAGGTTACTCGAATCAGGAATCAGAAATTAGGTTTAGCAAAATAATATGTAAATTCCAATGAAGTGTTTGTTCGAAACGAAACCACATGCGTAGCAAATGATGCATGTATGTCAGGTAAGTTTCCAAGAAAAAGAATAATGAGTATCTGCTAAAATGAAGAAATGACCAGGTATCAAGCAAATGTGTGGTCGCTCTCAGCGTGGAAAAATTAACGTGATGCAACTACCATTAAGGGGAGTAGAGATGCAAACATCTACTCGCTAGAAGTAAAAGAAATTCAAGTACTTTATGTTTAGTCAACGGAACTGGCATATATGTCAGGTTAATGGTGTCTGCGTGAGTTAACAGATGTGGTCCCTAAGTAACAACCTTTGTGAGTTTGGACCTGGTTCCCGATGGTCCTACGTACATGTTCCCTAGATTCCCAGAGTTTCGTATTTGGTGTAGAATCGTTCTGTGCATCGTGTAGGAAACGCCATTCTTGTGTATGTTTAAAGCAAGTTATTGTCCCACAATTTCCCCAGTATACTTCCTTCCTGAATCCACAGCTAATGACACTCGGTCATCGATCGGTCGGGGGGTACTGGTTGGATCCTCGCAGTTAAACAAATAAGTAAGTCGTCAATTCTTAACAAGAGTCGTTGACTCTTGTTGGCTAGCTCATTCGGCTCCTGGTAGTTTGATGTTCATTTGAAAATCATCGTCCCTTCTCTTGGTGAGCAGAACTGGGGTTACCCAAAAGGGAATTTTGATCTGTTATCTTCCTTCTCTATCAACTTCTGAAGCTTCACTGTCAATCCTTGCATCTCCGAAAGTGTAAGTCGTTAAGGTGTATTGACTACAGGCGCGATGCCTGGAATCAATCTGATACGAAATTCAACTTGTCGTTGAGGAAAATAATTCTGGCGAGTCTTCGGGGAAGACTTCAGGATATTCCTTATCGCAGGAATATCTTCGAGTTTTGGTTCCTCGGCTTCTTTTTCCACAACATGAGCCAAGGAGGCAACACATCCCTCAAGCGACAATTCGTGTGCCTTTAAGCAATTAGTAAATTGTAGAGGCGTATCCTGCTTCATGAGTCACGATTGCTTCGTCGTTTGACATCGGGATGCGGATAACGACCTCCGATTGGTTGCTCGACAGCGGATCCATCCTAGTTACTACGTCGAAGCTTTTCATTAACCAGTTCTATCACGTGTGGGTCATCTAACTTAACCCTCTATTAAACCAAGTATATTCTTAAATTCATGAGATGCGAAGCCATGGTCTGCACTGGTATCAAATAACATGGATGCAAAAATTTTGGGTTGATAAAGAACGTACCAGTAACCACGTCTGGGTCCTGGCATGCTTCACCAGCTCTGATGTTGGATGCTCCTTCACGGTCTTGGTAAATCTCCTTTGGGCAATCTTTCTGAAAGTGCCCCATGTCACCACAGCGGAAACACTCTTGTCTACGCTTTTGATTGTCACCACTTCCGCCCTGATAGTTGCTGTTGTCGTTGTTTACTTCGTGTTTTCCACTACTAACTTGACCTTGATTTCCACGTTTCTTCCGGAGCCAACATTCCTCCTTGTAGTGTCCCACATTGCCACAGTTATCACATTTTCCATTTTTGCATGGCCCAGTATGATGGCGCTGGCATTCTTCGCATTTAGGTAGTTTACCCCTGTACATCTTTTCCCTTTTGGCCTTGTTCTTGTTATTTGCCCGATCACCTCCTTGAAATTCACTGAGCTTTCTTTTGTGCTTCTCAGATGTCTCTACTGGGGTTTCCTTCTTCTCGTCCGGGATTGAAAGTCTTCCCAATCTAAGTGCTTCCTTAGTGAGCTCCAGACTTATCATATGTGCAATCATAGTTGTTGGTGGCGTTGATACTATCATCAAGCTCAAGGCTTGAGGTGCCAGTTCCCAAATGGATTGCTCCATTCTCTTCAACTCGGGTTCAACCAGGTACGGAACGATTCGCGACAAATCATAAAGCCTTTGCACGTGCTCCACCACTTTTGGACCTTCTATCTTTAGTTTCCAGAATTCTAATTCCAGCTTTTGGATCTCCATCTGAGAACAATACTCCCTACGCATCATCTCCTTCAGCTCACTCCATGCTAACGCATATGCTACAACCTCGCCCATTTCTCGAACCTTAAGGTCCCACCATAGCAGAGCCCCATCTTGTAGCAATCCGGAAACATATGGGACTTGTTGCTCTAGCGTACAACCACTCGTTCGCACAACGGCATCCACATTCTCAACCCATCTTACAAAAGCTATGGCACCTCCAGTGCCACCGAAACTCAGGGGTTTGCATTCTAGAAAGTGTTTGTAGGTACAACCTGTACCTAGGAAATCATCATCACAGTAAGTATTAGCAAGGCACTTTGGGGATTTTCCAACGTGTTGTAATGTGTCTAGGATGACTTAAACATTACCGTTAGGTGGGTCACTCCTTGAGGTACCTTCGCTGTGTTTGTAGCGAAGAACCTCGTGCCGAGCTATGACTCGTGAGGCGTGCGCTTGCCATTCTGCCTCGGTCAGTCGAGTGATCTCTTGATGAGACATCTTCTAGGAAGGAGTTCAAGTTAGTTAGGTCTCGTCTGTTCAGGGAATGTAAATGGTTGTTTGGAAATCATATGTATTTGCATGTATTTAAATCATCATATCAACACATCAAGCAACAGCACAAGCAAGTAAATGGAATCATGTTTAATGAGAGTATAACAAACAAACACGTGTATCTCAATCACAGCACATTCCTGTTATATTGGTAGCACGTATTACGATTAGGTTTTCATTAAGCAGGTAAGCACATTGCATCATAATCATAGCATAATAATAATAGCTTAACCAGCAAGCACGTAGCATTATAATTGTAGCACACACATATAGATCAATAACACGCTTAATGAAGACATAGCGACTGAACTTTCGTTGGTCATTGTCACAAAGTATTGTCGCATGCTTAATGATGATTTACTTCTCATTATCCCCTGGCCACAATTGTATCGTCTTCCAAAATGTATCTCATCAGCAGGGACACCGGGTCACCCTACCCTTGTCCGTTAAACATATTAGTGTATCGTAATTACGTAGTCAGATGTGGTCTTCAGATGTCTCCACAATCTTGGCTTATCGTAGATGTCTTTACCCAAATGTAATGCAATCCGCATAGTCCAGGAACCAGCTATACTGGTGACTGAGGTGGAGGAGGAAAGAAAAGTAAACTGTTATCCTGCGTGAAATCCTCCTCGAGCTTGTATATATGTCAAGGCAATTAGCTGATCTGTCGCTTGGAAGTAAAGAAACGAGCATCAAACCTTGGGAAAAGTGTAATAGTAGCAGGTGAGAGCGCCAAAAGAATCTTTGATAGATGTGGAGGGCCAAAGTATACTAGTAACAGACAGGGCGGAGGACGTGGTGTCTTACATAAACTTTGCAGACAATATGCTTTCTTGTGATGTAGACACTTAAATCATGTTTTCGGTTGTGTAATGTTTTGCATTTGAAGTTGCCAATTGTGGTGTCAGCTCAAGCTCCAACATTCTGTGACTCATATCCTCAAACTGCAGTATAGGAGCAACTCATCTCGTGTGTGGTCTCCTTAGTGTGAGGGATGGTAGGGGTCTAAAATTTGCATAGTATATTATAGGAACCATCAAATCGGCTCTTCCAGCGATGTAGAGGTGAAAGTAGTAAATGGTGCGGCCTGTAAGGTCGTATAAAATGTCGTTGTAGCAAAAGGATCGTTACGCGGGTGCTGACCTGGAGTACCTTCTCGGGGTGTGGGTATGTCTTGAAGGAAAACGATAGGTATGTTGGCGCAATGGACGTCGGTCTTCACAAGAGCAACATTTGCGGGTGAAGGTGCAGGTACAAACGTCTCAACTGATAGGAAGATCAATAGGTGCAGGTATTGGGTCAGATATAGGGGTGAAGTGCCTGGTAAAACAAAGGAAGCAGGGTCATGATCAAGTAAAGGTGCAGGTTCAGTGGGTGCAGCATCAAGCTGACCCAAAAGGTGCAGAAGCTAGCTCAGGAGCAGGCTCTGGGTTGCGTAACGGTGTGGTGCCTTGAGCAGGTGATAGTGCGGTAGTCATGTCATCGTGGTCTGCGTCAGTAGTAGAAGGCTGTAATCCGGCTATTTGTAAGGTTGCAGGTGTCACAGGCTCGAAGGAGTCTGAAATCGAATGTATGCTAGAATCAGAGGGTAGCTTAACAAAAGGGGTCTCAAATGTGAAATTTGCAACGACATTCTCGTCTAACTTTCCATCATCATGACGTTATCGGAAGGACCATCAATATCAAGTCAATATCGTTATCAATTGTTCGTCGAGTAACCAACGTTCGGAAGCAATGTCCACAAGAGGCGCATTGTCGATCATCGGAGCCATGGTGTGCTAACCAACGGGATGACTAGTGACGAAGGGGTCATTGTAACAACTCTCATCTAAAAGTACTATTTATTACTTTAATTGTCTATTAGGAAACCCTAATTGAGAAACCCAAGTGATTCTGAATAAACCCTAAAATTTTCAGAACAATCAGAATCAGGATCAGGGCCCCTAAAACTCAGGGGGGGTAAACCCTAATCGGTAAAATCCACACAGTTTGCTGTCAAAAATTAAAAATAACACGAAATCGACTCAGCTGAGCTACCTGGACACGAAGCAAGCCTATAGTAGACTAGGGCCTGTCGCGTCACGCGACAAGAACAAGAGAACCCCTCGCGTGGCGCGAGGGGGGCGATTTTTCAGATATAAATAGGTTGATGTGGGACTGGATTCTGGGCGTTGATGCGACGTTTAAATTCCAATTATACTCCGAGTTATTATAGAAACAGTACAATAAACACACACTGATCACGAGGTGCTGCCACAAAACAGGGTAATAACTCGATCGCTGCTACGATTCATTTTCCGATCGATCAATGTACTCAATGGATGTTTAAGTGCTGCCCACATTAGGGTGATGCTTTGTCATTAGTCGTTAATTCGACGGGTGTTTAAGCATAGCACTTTATCATTCGTTGTGAGGGTTGATCTCGTGAGTTATCGTAAATGCTGTATTGATTACTGACCCAGTTTTGTGTGCATTGTTATTTAAATTAGGTTAACAAGGCTAATCCGTAAAGTAAACTCTATCCGTGCTAAATCTACAATGTGAGTCATTCTCTTTTTATCAAATTACTTTCAAAATCATGTTTATTTCCAAAGTTATAATTACAGGGATTAAGTCTTTGTAATCACCATATTACAGCCGGTATGTGGGGTTTTGTATACATTATTTGATAATCTTCACCATTGGACAACGAGTTAGCCAATGGGTGATATGACCATAGTCACAGAAACGAGTCGAGTGACAAATACCGAGGGTAGTTGGTTGATATCTGAAACATTGTAATTACTCTTAATACTGTAAATTATAACAAATGTGTCATTTTAGTAAATAGAATGATTCACTCAGTATTTCCCACTGACAAAACCTTTTTCAAACATGTTTCAGGTGACCTGTTGTGATTCAGAAAAGGTGCTGTGGAGCACTACAAGCTTAAGAAAGTGGCTCATTATAAAATAAAGAAATAAGTTTTGTAAAATAAAGATTTCTCTGTAAAATAATAGTATTGTAAATTACCAGGGTTTTATCCCGAGTTGTAAAATAAAATAATCGGGGAAAATTTTAGCTTTACAACGATCCTGATGATAAACTTCCGCTGTTAAACTCAATTAAATAAATACCACGGGATTTCTGTCTCGCGGCTCCTGAAACGGGTCAAACCGGGTCAAGGGCCGTGACAGAAATAAGGTGGTATCAGAGCCACTGAGTTAAGCTAATTAAGTATTTAGAAATACTTAATTTTTCTGATTACTATAATATGATTATGTGTTTTATTAACCGACTATTTGTTAGTTACAGTATGGGTAGGAAAAAGCTTTCCAGTATCTATCTTAAATTAGATAGGTCATCCAATGAGAAGGGAAGTTCATCTCAAACAAAGCCTTGTGTAATTCCCGAAGAAGGAATATTTGTGAAAAAGGCACATTATGAGAAACCACTTTCTCCAGATAAAAGAAATTTGATTCTTAAAAAAAAGTCAGGAGAAAATAAAGAAAGCCCGAGAGAAGAAAATTAAACAGGAAACCCAGGAATTAACCAGTAAAACACCCTGGGAGGACAAATTAGATGAGAAATGGGCAGATTTGTATATGCTAGCTACAGTAGCAGTAAATGCAGATCTCTAAATAAATTGACTAGCAAACACTATTACCTACAAGTTAGAAAATCCATCCAGTAAATAAATAGATTCACAATAAAACATAGTGTGTTTTAAATTTCAGTTGTTTTGTAAGTATATGGTATGTAATAATATGGGAAGGTTATTTTGGAAATTATGATTAATTATTTTTACATATATGTTAAACAGCATGAATGAATTATCTGGAGCTTTAGAGAATCTCAACCTTCACCCTGTACATATAGAAGTTTCTAAAGAATTTACTGGGTATTTTCCTGATATGGAACAACCGGTAGAATTCAATGCGCCACCTTTGATAAAGCCAAAACCAAAGAAAAGAAGGAAATACGTATGGGGGAGTCGTTTACGTAGGAAAAAGCCCGCAACAAGAAAGGTTACCAAAACTGAAGAACCAAAAGACAAAGGAAAAGGGGTAGAAATTGAGGAAAATGTTAATCAAATAGAGATAGAAGCTGAGAAGAGTTTTGAGCAAACCGAAAGAGAAGTCGGAGAGAGTTCTAGACAGAAACAGAAAATGACTCCTTGGGAAGTTTTAGATCATAAACTAGTAATGAGTGACCTCATCGGACCTGCCGATGGAAACCTTGAACCAGCTAATCCAAACCTTATATTTACTGAAGAAGATCTTTTCAGCTACCCACTAGAAGCTCCAATTCCAATCAATCTAGAACCTGCTATTCCAGATCCTATTGTCCAACCTCAACCACTACCAGTAGAATTAGATGAATGGTGGACAACTGATTGGCAATACCAAAATCTTTTAAACAACCCTGATACATTTTTCACACAAGTTGACCCAGAACCTCCACTATACCCAACTATGAGCCCGGAGAATCTAACTGAACTTCGTCTCTGGGGCGAAGAGTTAATTAGTGCAGGAAATAGGATTCGGGATGGGGGAGAAAGAGTTACTTGGAAGTATGACGAAAGGGAGCGGCGTTTTTAAGAAATCAGTTGACCAGTTAATGGAAGTTTGCAGGAATATGTGTTAATAAATAATCATAATAATCAATATGTATAATAACTTAACAATAAAACGTTGTATGATAATCGTGTGTACGAGGCATAATATAATATATAGAAATGAAACTTGTGAAATCGATAATTTTGGTTATACATGTTAATGTGATTATGTGCAAACTGTTTTGTTATATTTATACTAATTATTTATATAAAATTTATTTATCAGATAGCAAACGTTGGTAATGAACCAGTAAATGAGGTTAATCAGTCTGAGCAACATCCAGGAGATCAATATATGACTAGACAAGATATTGAAAATATTGTTGCTCAAGGGATAGCCAATGCTATTCCAGCCATCGTTGCTGCAGTAAAGAATCCAATCGAACCGCAACAAATCGTTCCTAGTAAACGCATTTCTGAAGATAACTTCAGTAATAGTGTAAACGTAGGCAATGATCCTGTTAATCATAATGAGGAACCACATCAAGCTCCATTACCAAAGAAAATGAAAACTGCAACGTCTGGTTGCACTTTCAAAGAATTTCTTGCTTGTAAACCCACTGAATTTGCAGGCAATGAAGGAGCAACTGCATCACTGCGTTGGTTAGAGAAAACCGAAGCAGTCATTGCAATAAGTAAATGTGCTAAAGATGATCAGGTCATGTACGCATCAAATCTCTTCAAGGAAGGAGCACTTGAATGGTGGAATACGGTGTTACAATCAAAAGGAAGAATGATAGCTTATGCTATGACTTGGGAAGAATTTAAAGGTTTTGTAGAAAGAAAATTATGTCCTGAGTATGAAAAGGAACAGATGACAAATAAGTTTCTAAATCATCGGATGATGGGTGTAGATTGTCGCGGTTATACTTCGACATTCTTTGAATATGCTAGAGTTGTACCAACACTGGCTTCGCCAGAACCGGTACTCATTTCTCGCTACATTTGGGGACTGATTAGTGAAATTCGCAATATCGTTAAAGCTGCGAGACCTCGCACTATTGAC
The DNA here is from genome assembly GCA_030545235.1 of Helianthus tuberosus. NCBI lineage: Eukaryota > Viridiplantae > Streptophyta > Magnoliopsida > Asterales > Asteraceae > Helianthus > Helianthus tuberosus. The sequence continues at coordinate 115,389 of JARYGA010002826.1, forward strand.
GATGCTGTGGAATTAGCTAATACCCTAACTGATGAACTAGTACGCACCCAAGATGAAAACAGGAAGAAGGAATTAGCTCAGAAAATTACCCAAGGATTTCGTACGGGTAATAATAGCAACTTCAACAGAAAAGGAACGGGAAAATCCTCAACTATGCCATTCTGTAAGAATTGCAAAAGAAAACATTATGGAAGATGTAATGTAACCTGCAATTTTTGCAAAATGGTAGGACATCGGGAAGAAGAGTGCAGAAAGAAAACAACGATCTGTTATAACTGTGGAGAAAAAGGACATTTTAAACCAGAATGTCCTAAATTAATCAAACCAGCAGACAACAAAACCAAGGCGACCGATGGAACTATTAAGAAGAATGCCAGGGCATTTCAGCTGACCACTCAAGAAGCAAAACTCATCCCAGATGTGATAGCGGGTACGTTCTTAGTTCACAACATTTACGCTAAAGTATTATTTGACTCTGGTGCAAACCAAAGTTTTATAAATACTTCATTCTACCAAACTCTTAAGTTACCTTTAACCAACATTAGGCAGATTTTTACAGTCGAAACCGCAGATGGAAATTCAGTTAGAATAGATCAGGTTTTGCAAAATATAGAATTTGAACTTTCAGGTTATAAATTTTCTGCAAATCTGTTACCTATGAAATTAGCTGAATTTGATGTTGTGTTAGGAATGGATTGGTTAGTAACCAACCATGCTCGAATCTTGTGTGATCAGAATTCCATCGAAATTCAATCACCCACCGGAGAAGTAATTAGGATTACAGGAGATAAACCACGTAAGCCCATGAAGTTCATATCAGTAATGAAAGTTGCTAATTATGAACGAAAACAAGGAATAGTATATATGATTTCGGTAATCATTAGTACTAAGGGTAAAGAACTTAAGGAAATTCCTGTAGTCTCAGAATATTCAGAAATATTCCCAGAAGATTTACCGGGATTACCTCCGGATAGGAAAGTAGAATTTAGGATTCATCTAATTCCAGGAACTACACCAATAGCCAAGGCACCTTATCGGTTAGCACCCACAGAAATGTTAGAACTGAAAACGCAATTAGATGAATTACTAAGTAAAGGATTCATACAACCTAGCTCATCCCCTTGGGGAGCGCCAGTGTTGTTTGTAAAGAAGAAGGATGGTTCAATGAGAATGTGTATCGATTATAGAGAATTGAATAAGGTTACTATTAAGAATCGATACCCATTACCTAGGATTGATGATCTGTTTGATCAACTTCAGGGGGCTAGATATTTTTCTAAGATAGATTTACGCTCCGGATATCACCAATTGAAGGTACAAGAAGAAGACATACATAAAACTGCTTTCAGAACTAGGTATGGTCATTATGAGTTTACAGTCATGCCCTTTGGGTTAACGAATGCACCTGCTGCATTCATGGACATGATGAATAGGATCTGTAAACCATATTTGGATAAATTTGTAATTGTTTTCATAGACGATATACTTATTTATTCCAAAAGTCAGACAGAGCATTGTGAACACCTTCATGCACTCTTAACTTTGTTAAGAAAAGAAAAGCTTTATGCCAAATTCTCAAAGTGTGAATTTTGGTTGCAAGAAGTGCAATTTTTAGGACACATGGTGAATCACGAAGGTATTCACGTAGATCCTGCTAAGATAGAGGCAATTACCAATTGGAAGGTTCCACAAACAGCAATGGAAATTAGAAGTTTTATAGGTTTAGCTGAGTACTATAGACGGTTTATTAAGGATTTTTCCAAAATAGCTGTTCCATTAACTAAGCTAACCTGTAAAGCGGTTAAGTTTGAATGGGGACCAAAGCAAGAAGAAGCCTTTAGAATATTAAAACAGAAATTAACAAATGCACCAATCTTAGCCTTACCAGAAGGAACTGAAGATTTTGAAGTATATTGTGATGCTTCAAAACTAGGATATGGATGTGTGCTTATGCAACGCAAAAAGGTGATTGCATATGTTTCAAGGCAATTGAAGAAGCACGAAGAAAATTATACGACTCATGATTTAGAATTAGGAGCCGTAATTTTTGCCCTTAAGATTTGGAGACATTATCTTTACGGAAGTAAATTTACTGTCTACACAGACCACAAAAGTTTAAGATATATATTTGGGCAAAAAGAGTTAAACATGAGGCAAAGGAGATGGATGGAAATCCTAAGTGACTACGACTGTGATATTCAGTATCACGAAGGAAAGGCAAATGTAGTTGCAGATGCCTTAAGTCGTAAGTATTATGAGAAACAACGACGGGTTCGTGCTCTCAGATTAAATCTACAAATAGATTTAATGGAACAATTGAAGAATGTGCAAGCTACAGCAATCAAGGATGATGCTGAAGGAATGAAAGGACGAATCAAGGAATTAGAACAAGGAGCAGATGGAATTTGGAGATTCCACAAAAGTAGAATTTGGGTACCTAAGCATGGAGCCTTAAGACCTAAGATTTTAGAGGAAGCTCATAAATCTAGGTATACTATGCACCCAGGAAACAATAAGATGTACCAAGATTTAAGAAAGAACTTTTGGTGGATAGGAATGAAAAAGGATATAGCACGATATGTTTCTAAATGTCTCACTTGTTCACAAGTTAAGGCAGAACATCAGAAACCCTCAGGTTTACTACAACAATTAGAAATACCAGTATGGAAATGGGAACTTATAACAATGGATTTTGTTACTAAGTTACCCAAAACCAGAAAAGGTAATGATGCGATTTGGGTAATTGTGGATCGATTAACCAAATCAGCTCACTTTCTACCAATAAAAGAAACCTTTAGTATGGAAAGATTGGCAAAGTTATATGTAGATAAAGTAGTATCCTTACATGGAGTTCCACTCTCCATTGTTTCGGATAGGGATAGTCGTTTCACTTCTCATTTCTGGAAAAGTTTCCAGCAAGCAATGGGAACTCGACTAAACCTAAGTACGGCATATCATCCACAAACGGACGGACAAAGTGAAAGGACGATCCAAACTCTAGAAGACATGCTCCGAGCATGTGTGATAGATTTTGGTGGAAACTGGGATGATCATTTACCATTAATTGAATTCTCCTATAACAATAGTTATCATTCAAGTATTGAAACCGCCCCATTTGAAGCACTATATGGAAGAAAATGCAGAACTCCAGTTTGCTGGGCAGAAATAGGAGAAAGTCAATTATCAGGTCCTGAAATAGTGCAAGAGACGACTGATAAGATTACTCAAATCAAGGAAAGACTGAAGATGGCTCGTGATCGTCAAAAGAGTTATGCAGACAATAGATGCAAGCCGTTAGAATTCCAAATAGGAGACAAAGTTCTATTGAAAGTTTCTCCTTGGAAAGGAGTAGTTAGATTCGGAAAGAAAGGAAAACTAAGTCCAAGGTACGTAGGACCATTTTCAGTGATCCAACGTATAGGACCAGTTGCTTATCGTTTACAGCTACCAGAAGAATTAGCAGGAGTACATGATGTATTTCATGTATCCAATCTCAAGAAATGCTTAGCAGATGAATCACTGGTAGTACCTCTTCGAGATATAGAGGTAAACGAAAAGCTGAAATTTGTTGAGAAACCTCTTCAAATTGAGGATCGAAAGATCAAGTTTCTCAAACATAAACGACTAGTTTTAGTCAAAGTCAAATGGGATTCAAAGAGAGGAGCTGAATATACTTGGGAACTGGAATCAGAAATGAAACGAAAGTATCCTCACTTATTCCAGTAAATCTCGAGGACGAGATTTTTATTAAGGTAGGGAGAATGTAACAACTCTCATCTAAAAGTACTATTTATTACTTTAATTGTCTATTAGGAAACCCTAATTGAGAAACCCAAGTGATTCTGAATAAACCCTAAAATTTTCAGAACAATCAGAATCAGGATCAGGGCCCCTAAAACTCAGGGGGGGGTAAACCCTAATCGGTAAAATCCACACAGTTTGCTGTCAAAAATTAAAAATAACACGAAATCGACTCAGCTGAGCTACCTGGACACGAAGCAAGCCTATAGTAGACTAGGGCCTGTCACGCCACGCGACAAGAACAAGAGAACCCCTCGCGTGGCGCGAGGGGGGCGATTTTTCAGATATAAATAGGTTGCTGTGGGACTGGATTCTGGGCGTTGATGCGACGTTTAAATTCCAATTATACTCCGAGTTATTATAGAAACAGTACAATAAACACACACTGATCACGAGGTGCTGCCACAAAACAGGGTAATAACTCGATCGCTGCTACGATTCATTTTCCGATCGATCAATGTACTCAATGGATGTTTAAGTGCTGCCCACATTAGGGTGATGCTTTGTCATTAGTCGTTAATTCGACGGGTGTTTAAGCATAGCACTTTATCATTCGTTGTGAGGGTTGATCTCGTGAGTTATCGTAAATGCTGTATTGATTACTGACCCAGTTTTGTGTTGTGACAACCCGTGATTTACGGCTCTTAATTCCGTGATTAACAAGTGATTAACGAATAATAAATAGTGTTTACGACGCTAATTAACTTAACCAGGCCTTTGGAGTGCCTGGGAACGTCTATCCGTCTTTACAGTGCGCGAACGGTGGTTTACAGAGAAACCTGTGTAACGTTAAACGACAACGGATTGAAACCGAACAGGATACTGACAACGCCGACAAATATTAAATTTTTACGATATATTTTAGCTTCGTGATTATATTTTAGTGACTACAGTCGAAACTGGATCGAAAAACGGATTAAAGACGACAACGATACAATTTTTCGCGATTATTACCGTGATCGACGAACGGGCGTGCAAACGACTACCGACCATATTTTTGGGTATTTTAATTTTTGACGTTAAACGGAGTCTGGATTTGACAACGGGTCTCGTAGGATTTACGAGCCACTTACACACGAGACGGGCTTGTGGGCCCTAGGCCCAAGCCCAAAACCCACAAGCCTAAACCCGCATATAATATATTAGATTTCTACAAAAATCTGGTCAAAAATCCTAAATCTAAACAAAATCCCTTCACAATCTATCCAAAATATTTTGTCTCAATTTTTGAACAAGATAAACTCTATAAAATCACCTTTCCTTGTCTGCATTTTGTTTATCCACACACAAACACAAATGTTATCTCTCTCTCTCGGTTCCATACATCAGACAACAACAACCCAATCCAGCCGACCACCCTTTCCTCTCTCGAACCGGCTCCCCTTTTCTTCTCCAATCGCACACGACAGCAGCCCCTTCCCCTTTTCTTTTTCGGCTGACAAAACGGAGCACCACCACCACCACTGTCCGGTGGTGGTGCGGTGGCTACAAACAGGAGAGAGAGAGAGATGAGACGGAGATAGAGAGAGGCTGGAGAAAAGGAGATAGACGAGACAGAGAGAGAGAGAGAGATGAGGCGGAGAAGAAACAACGCCGCCGTGAGCGGCGGCGGACGGCGACAGCCGGCAGTAACAGCGGCGGTGGAGCTTTGGCTCCGACAAAATTTCCGGTAAACTTCCGTTTCTTTTATTTTTTTTTCCCAAAGATTGAAGATGATGGTGATTGTTTTGGTTCAGTTTGGTTACGGGTTCGGTTCGGTCAAGACAGTCATCGGGACTCGGTCCGGGTCGGCAGTTCGGTTCGAGCCAAATTATGAAGTTTCAGTTGACTCGGTCAACTCAGTCGGGTCCTGGTCAACTCGGGTTCGGTGATCGGGTCAAGATTCGGTCAACAAGTCAGCAAGTTATACTTCTCAGTTTCGGTTCGGGCCTCGGGTTCGGTCAGGCGGCTTGGGCAGACGGTTCGGTTCGGTTGACTCGGTTAAACCGAGTCGACTCAGCGGGTCAAACCAGTTGACCTGGTCAGCTCAGTCAAGCATTTCGACACGAGGAGATGGTAAATATTTAGGATGCGTTTATTATTTACGTTAATTAGTTATAACTCTTAACGTGAACGAGCTCGACCGATACCATTAACGACTATCTACATCTTATTTTGACATAATTGATGAAAAGCTATCATATAAGTTGCGTGAGTTGATTGAATATTGTTGAATTTTGACAAAATATTTCGACACTTTAGTTGTCGGGGCGTCCAAAAACAAAGGAAACTCTGCCCGTTTTTCGAGAAAATCCGTAAAGACGAAGCGTTTTTATTATAAAACAAAACGTCGGAATTCGAATCCTTTTATAAATAAATATAGTATATATATTTATTTCAAACATCGCGTAACACGAATTCCCCTAATAAAAATAAATATAGATCGTATTCACTTTCAAAAACAACTCTACGATTCCTCTATAAAATAAATATAACTCTTCATATTTATTTTACACGCCTAAACGGCCTATACGTATATTTTTGGCAAATATACACAAGACGTGATACAAGTTATTATATACGAAACGCGATATATGATACGAGTTTGTTATATGATATTTTCGTAGAAATATTCTTTTATACACGTACGACTACTCGAGACGGCTAACACACTTACAACGATATATTTATATATTTTTATATAAATATTTATTCATTTTAAGTCTCTTGGAAACTAAGTCTTTTTCAAGACTTATTAAATTGCTACTGACATTAAACGAGACTTAACAAGTATAACTTAATTATTTTCATTAAGTTAATAACTTACTCGAATCGTTCGATTAGCGATTCGGTAGAGCTCGGTGACACGTAGACTAGTTACCACTTTTAGAAACTTATTAGATATTCCGTGTTAGGAATATTGTAGAAGGCACGCTAGCGAGTCTCATCTTGGAAACGACATCACGAAGTCGTAATTAGCTCGCTTTGCACAAGAATGTTCAGGTGAGTTCATAACCCCACTTTTTACGGCTCTACATTTTTATAAATGTTTTCGGGGTGGAAAGACATGCACGTTTTGCAAAAGCAAACAAAGTTTAGAACAAATACAAAACTCGTATTTCTAAATCATATTACGAAGGGATTTCGAGGAACTCAAATGATTTACGAAAGGTTTATACTAAACATACCGGTTTTTACAAAACAAATGAGTATTATCAAAATGTGAATGATTTTCATGACTAAGGACGGATCAATTGGTGATAATAAATATAGAATGAGGAGCCAGCCTTTGTGGCTGGGGAGGATCAGCCTTAGTGGCTGGGGAGGATCAGTCATAGAGACTGGGGTAAAGTACATGTACAATGATTACATACATTTTTATACACGGTATGGTTAGCGTAAGGAGGTTTATTATTCCGATCATGTGAATGGGTAGGCAGAACACCGAGGGACTTAAGCGGTAGATCTATCTGGGTGTAGCGAGCCCAGCCCCCAGGACAAACAGTTAACGTTCCTCGGGGTGACTATGTTCCCGACGCACAAATCCGCTAGGTTTGAGTCTTCCTACTTGCACTTCACACATATCAATGGCCTTGCAAACCATTGGTGATCTCTTTTTCCTTATTTGCTACATACCAGGGATTTTATACTTACGAAACATACTTGTTCATACAAATTAAATACCATGTTTTATACAAAATTTAAGGCATCGGATTATGCGGGTCAAAGTCAGGGTGGGCATTGATGATTATACGAACATTACAAAAACATGGTTTTATGAACATAACGTGTTACAAACACAACGTTTCCATATAACTTTGCAAGAAAATGGTTTTTAAATTCATTTTCTCAATACTACTTCAAAAACCGGTTATTCCAAAGATTTATTTCAAATCTTTCACAACTCAAAGGATTTATCTCAAACCTTTCACAACTCAAAAGATTTATTTCAAATCTTTTACAAACAAACTATGAACTCGCTCAACTTTTTGTTGATTTTTCTCGCATGTTCTTTCTCAGGTTACAGTTCTAAGACAAGGCACGGTTGGAATAGGAGGACCATCGAGAATTCGAGTACTTAGCAGGCGTTCAGTTTCTAGAAGCCTTTGCTTATTTGCTTCCGCTGTGCAATGAAGATACCAGTCCGGTCACGCCGATGCTCTGATAATTTCGGGGTGTGACAGATTGGTATCAGAGCTATAGGTTACAGCGAATTAGGTTCCTGTTGCGATACCTAGGCTCTAACCTCACTTTCCTCTGGGAACTTAGACTATTGAGACGTTAAATACCTACAGAACGCCTAGTACTCGAATATGGTCTCCAACCGTTGCCGAAAAGCAAACAGTCAAAATTTTGTTTTCAAACATACGCTATTGTGGTGTTTTACACACGGTACACGAAACGATTACATACAGTACACAGAAATCTGAGAGTTTAGGAAACATGCATTTAAAACCTTCGGAAAGGAAGTCAGTCTGGGAGGCTGGGAGGCTAGTGGGACTAGGAAGAGCAGTCTGAGAGGCTGGGAGGCTAGTGGGACTAGGAAGGCTAGTGGGACTAGGAAGAGCAGTCTGAGAGGCTGGAGAATTTGGCTAGTGGGACTAGGAGATTCAGTCTGAGAGGCTGGGAGGATAGACTAGTGGGACTAGGGGAGATTACTTGATCGTTTATTGGTGACCAACATGCTTATTTGATTACATGATTGATTATTTGCGCATGTGTGTGTTCATTAAAGGTCATCACGTAGGCACCGCGAATATTAACTCGGGCACGCGCTGTTATCCATATTGTCTATAATACTTAACTTCCCGAGCAGGCAGCCTACGCAAAACGCTAGCACATGAGAATACATGGAGCTCAATTTTTACGCCAACGGATGTCGGGGTACATCACCTTCTACGCGGCACACAACGCTAGTGCACAAGTATATGTGAAACTTAAGTTATACATCAACGGAGGTTGAAGTACGACATACACGACTATCGAGGCGAGGCCTTTGAGAAGGAACGATGACGCAATTTAACGACGACGCTAGATTCCTGTCAGCAGGAGAACTAACGATCAGGAAACGACAACTTGTCACGCGATCCTGCAACGACACGAATCACGCCAGGGAGAAGACGATTGTCTCCGCATTCCCCCCTAACCTAACTAACGACGAATACGCTATGTTCGACATTCCATGGTAATGTCACCTAACAATTGGTCGTCACACGAAACCCCAGGTAAAGTCCTCAAATTTCTTTTATTGAAATTTCGACTCTCATATTTACCGAGTAGATTTTCGTATCTCTACTCCTCTTAATGGACATTGTGCCACAATCATTATTATTGACTTGTGAATTCGAATGACCCACATTATTGTAACTGTTGGCTCCTTTGTTATCAAGTCAACACATTTTCTTGAAAATTTCTCTTCTTTTCAAGTTACATACATGGTTTTTCGTTGTGACCATGCCGAAAGTTTTCTTGTCGATACATATACTTATTGTCGGATTACGCTAAAACCAAGTTCAATTGTTTGAACTTGTTCATTACACATATTCAATTCAAGACACCATATGATGTATTGGGAGCATCATATTCAAATCAATTTTAACAAGTGTTTCATTTGTTCCGAGTCGAAGTAAACTTGTTTGGCATTCCACTCCATTAAATTGTTTGTCGATTTCGACACCTTGTGGTGGTATTTTCACTTATTTGAACCTTGCGCTAAACTCGTTTACACATCTCATACACGGATTTAATTATAGAATTGCTTTAAATCCGCTTTGGTTTATCACATTACAACAGTCTTAATACAATAGTGTGTTAAGACAATGGTACACAAATCCATCTTATATTCCGGTATACCTACTAACGGTTCTTTCAACTTCGATCGAATATTTTACGATATTCATTGCTTCTTCATCTTCGATCGAAAACATTATTTCTTTGATGTTCTATTTTCAATTGAAAATCTTTCAATGTTTGTTGGAACAAACATTCATATTTACTTCATGGCGCTTTCATTTGACTTCAAACACGGTGGATTTGTTTGATCACCGCTATTATTGAATTATTAAGTCACTACGACACCTTGTGATGTCAGTACAAACTTGTAGCTTGGGCTAATTATGATTGAGCGTTATATGCAAAACACAGGTGATACTTGTTCGATCACCTCTATTATTGAATTGTTTCATTCATTGCGACACCTTGTGGCGTCGGTATAACTTGCAGCTTGTGCTGATCACGATCGAGCGTTTCATGCAAACTATTACATTTGAGATTGTCGATTCTAAGTTCATCCAGTGGATGTTATTGCTTCTAGAACTCATTTACATGTTATAAACGTTAATATGGAATTCGATTGGTCGAAGTTCCTGTTCATTGTTGGATCCTTGTTAACTTAGTCGCACTGGTGACTGTATCATTACGTCTCGTTTCCTTTGACATCAATTACTGAGACACATTTTTAAACCGTTGGGATTCCTATTGTGAAGGAATGTCCTTGAATTCACATGATTCGAATAAGTCTTGTTTCGATTACGCAATCATTCACTTTGTTAGTAGTCGGACTTACCTGCGAACAACACAATTCTGGGGAGATAACATAGTCTAAATTTCGAGGACGAAATTTCTGTAACAGGGGGAGAATGTGACAACCCGTGATTTACGGCTCTTAATTCCGTGATTAACAAGTGATTAACGAATAATAAATAGTGTTTACGACGCTAATTAACTTAACCAGGCCTTTGGAGTGCCTGGGAACGTCTATCCGTCTTTACAGTGCGCGAACGGTGGTTTACAGAGAAACCTGTGTAACGTTAAACGACAACGGATTGAAACCGAACAGGATACTGACAACGCCGACAAATATTAAATTTTTACGATATATTTTAGCTTCGTGATTATATTTTAGTGACTACAGTCGAAACTGGATCGAAAAACGGATTAAAGACGACAACGATACAATTTTTCGCGATTATTACCGTGATCGACGAACGGGCGTGCAAACGACTACCGACCATATTTTTGGGTATTTTAATTTTTGACGTTAAACGGAGTCTGGATTTGACAACGGGTCTCGTAGGATTTACGAGCCACTTACACACGAGACGGGCTTGTGGGCCCTAGGCCCAAGCCCAAAACCCACAAGCCTAAACCCGCATATAATATATTAGATTTCTACAAAAATCTGGTCAAAAATCCTAAATCTAAACAAAATCCCTTCACAATCTATCCAAAATATTTTGTCTCAATTTTTGAACAAGATAAACTCTATAAAATCACCTTTCCTTGTCTGCATTTTGTTTATCCACACACAAACACAAATGTTATCTCTCTCTCTCGGTTCCATACATCAGACAACAACAACCCAATCCAGCCGACCACCCTTTCCTCTCTCGAACCGGCTCCCCTTTTCTTCTCCAATCGCACACGACAGCAGCCCCTTCCCCTTTTCTTTTTCGGCTGACAAAACGGAGCACCACCACCACCACTGTCCGGTGGTGGTGCGGTGGCTACAAACAGGAGAGAGAGAGAGATGAGACGGAGATAGAGAGAGGCTGGAGAAAAGGAGATAGACGAGACAGAGAGAGAGAGAGAGATGAGGCGGAGAAGAAACAACGCCGCCGTGAGCGGCGGCGGACGGCGACAGCCGGCAGTAACAGCGGCGGTGGAGCTTTGGCTCCGACAAAATTTCCGGTAAACTTCCGTTTCTTTTATTTTTTTTTCCCAAAGATTGAAGATGATGGTGATTGTTTTGGTTCAGTTTGGTTACGGGTTCGGTTCGGTCAAGACAGTCATCGGGACTCGGTCCGGGTCGGCAGTTCGGTTCGAGCCAAATTATGAAGTTTCAGTTGACTCGGTCAACTCAGTCGGGTCCTGGTCAACTCGGGTTCGGTGATCGGGTCAAGATTCGGTCAACAAGTCAGCAAGTTATACTTCTCAGTTTCGGTTCGGGCCTCGGGTTCGGTCAGGCGGCTTGGGCAGACGGTTCGGTTCGGTTGACTCGGTTAAACCGAGTCGACTCAGCGGGTCAAACCAGTTGACCTGGTCAGCTCAGTCAAGCATTTCGACACGAGGAGATGGTAAATATTTAGGATGCGTTTATTATTTACGTTAATTAGTTATAACTCTTAACGTGAACGAGCTCGACCGATACCATTAACGACTATCTACATCTTATTTTGACATAATTGATGAAAAGCTATCATATAAGTTGCGTGAGTTGATTGAATATTGTTGAATTTTGACAAAATATTTCGACACTTTAGTTGTCGGGGCGTCCAAAAACAAAGGAAACTCTGCCCGTTTTTCGAGAAAATCCGTAAAGACGAAGCGTTTTTATTATAAAACAAAACGTCGGAATTCGAATCCTTTTATAAATAAATATAGTATATATATTTATTTCAAACATCGCGTAACACGAATTCCCCTAATAAAAATAAATATAGATCGTATTCACTTTCAAAAACAACTCTACGATTCCTCTATAAAATAAATATAACTCTTCATATTTATTTTACACGCCTAAACGGCCTATACGTATATTTTTGGCAAATATACACAAGACGTGATACAAGTTATTATATACGAAACGCGATATATGATACGAGTTTGTTATATGATATTTTCGTAGAAATATTCTTTTATACACGTACGACTACTCGAGACGGCTAACACACTTACAACGATATATTTATATATTTTTATATAAATATTTATTCATTTTAAGTCTCTTGGAAACTAAGTCTTTTTCAAGACTTATTAAATTGCTACTGACATTAAACGAGACTTAACACGTATAACTTAATCATTTTCATTAAGTTAACAACTTACGTTGAATCGTTCGATTAACGATTCGGTAGAGCTCGACGACACGTAGTTTAGCTACGTTTATATTTAGAAACTTATTAGATATTCCGTGTTAGGAATATTGTAGAATGCACGCTAGCGAGTCTCATTTTGGAAACGACATCACGAAGTCGTAATTAGCTCGCTTTGCACAAGAATGTTCAGGTGAGTTCATAACCCCACTTTTTACGGCTCTACATTTTTATAAATGTTTTCGGGGTGGAAAGACATGCACGTTTTGCAAAAGCAAACAAAGTTTAGAACAAATACAAAACTCGTATTTCTAAATCATATTACGAAGGGATTTCGAGGAACTCAAATGATTT
>JARYGA010002827.1:0-35984 GCA_030545235.1 Helianthus tuberosus
TGAGTCTTTTATTTTTATTTTTATTTTTATTTTTGAGTCGTAGTGACTAGTGTTTCTTTTCTCATATCTAGGTTTTTGCTTGTAGTGGATGCCACATCTGTGCTCGCACGGACCGCCGAAGCCGCCAGTCACAGAGTCATCATCTCGATTGGGTCAAGGCCCACAGGTCTGTATTTCATCCTCTTCTCAATTTCCTCTTTTCGATTCCACTCCATCACCCACCCTATTTCCTTTACCACCCCATTCACCTAAAACATCACCTAAGGTTTCACCACCCGATAGTCCCACTTCTAGCACCTCTAGCGCCACAGAAAACATAGACCTAGAACAAATGGCCAACACTAGACAAACCGTCCATCAACAAGCCACCCAAAATTTCACCGGTCTTGCTTCACCCATCACCGTTCCACCCATAGTTAGCGAAAACTCATGGAAGATTCCATCTTATGCCATGCAAGCCATCACCAATAGCATCCAGTTCCATGACCACGAGGACGAGGACGCCCCGGCCCACATAAACCGTTTCTCCCGTATCCTTGCTACTTTTAGCCTTCATGGAGCCCCGAATGATGCTACCTACTTACAGCTTTTCCCATTTTCACTAGCCGGCCGTGCGGCTACTTGGTTGGACTCTCAGCCAACTGGTACTTTTACCACTTGGGCGGACCTTCGTCAAGCTTTTTTGAACAAGTATTTCCTGCCCGCTAAAGCCTCACGTCTTCGTGACCAAATTCACTCCTTCTGCATGGATCCCGACGAGCCCTATTACCTTGCTTGGGAGCGTTTCCAAAACCTTTGTGCTCGTTGCTCCCACCATGGTCTTTCCAATTGGGCCCTTTGTGAAAAATTCTACAACGGTCTCACCCAAGAGACTCGTGATCATTTTGACACTAATGCGGGGGGTCATATGATGGGCATTCTTACTGTTGCCGAGTGTTTAGAGCGTTTCGAGGCATTTGCCCAATCTCAATCTCAATCGCGAGCCGATCAGCGGTATCAAAGTGGTAATTCGAATACCACTACTAGTGCACCCGCCGGAGGGGTGAACCATGTCACCATGGACCCTAGTTTAGCCGCTGTGTTGGAAAACGTGACTAGGGAGCTTAAGGAGATTAAGGCCAAGGTAGATAAGTATGAGTTTTGCTGAGGGGGTCACGATACGAATGCGTGTCCATTGCTAGTTGGTGAAAAGCAAGTTGATTTTGTGGGAGGGGGTCAAGGTAGAGGTCAACCTAGTGGGTTTGGTAATTTTAATTCGGGTTGGCGAAATAGTAATAATAATAATAATAATTTTAATAATAATACTAATTTTCGCTCACATGGACCTCCTGGTTTTCAAATAGCTCAAAATCCAAATAGGGGTCAAGGTTTATTCTTTGGTGGGGGTTCAAATGGGCAGTTCAACAAGGGGTTCAATGGGCAAGTCAAAGATGGGGGGTCAAATAATCAGGTTCAACCAGTTCAGGGTCCAAGTTATGATCTAGGGGGCAGTCTTGAGAGAATGGAGGCAATGATGAGCCAATTAATTGTTAAGGACCAAACCACCCAAAAGACACTTAACACACATGACCTTATTCTTAAGAACCACCAAGCCTCATTCCAAGACCTTTAAAGGGTCGTAGGTGATATGTCTAGGAAACTAGAGGAGAGATTACCCGGTTAGTTTACAGGTAACACTCAACCGAATCCTAATGCCCATGCCAAAGCCATTACCACTCGTAGTGGCAAAACCGTAGGGAACCCGAGAGTTGAGGAAAGAGTAGAAGAGGAAGATGAGGATATTGTAGACGAAGAGATTGAGATGGAGGCTCCTGGCAAAGTGCAATCGAGGCTAAGCCCAGCAAGTACCGCACAGCCCGGTGAGTCTCAAGGTGAGAAGAAAGTAGAGAAACCACCCGTAGATGTTAGACCTTCTCCATTAGTAGACCATTCGCGTGTCCCGTTTCCTTCACGTCTTAGGAACCAAAAGTACTCAAGGGAATACGGACAATTCTTAGATATCTTCAAGCAATTGAAGATTAATCAACCTTTCATTGAGGCACTTCAATCGATGCACAAGTATGCTAAATTTTTAAAGGACCTTCTTAGGAACAAAGAGAAGTTAAGGGAGTTGTCTAATGTCCCGTTGAATGGAGGGTGTTTAGCCGTTGTTCTAAATAAGCTTCTGGAAAAGCTTACCGATCCCGGTATTTTTACTATTCCTTGTCTATTCGGTAGTAATACCAACACTAGAGCCTTAGCCGACCTAGGTGCCAGCATCAATTTGATGCCCTTTTCTCTTTACGAGAAGCTAGACTTAGGAGAGCTTTCACCTACCTGAATGACATTATCCTTAGCCGATCGGACCGTTAAATTGTTGATACATTTTATGTGGATACGGCTCGGCTCGGTTCGACTCGGCTACGAAGTGAAGGCCGTAGTCAAGACAACCTCCTGTCTTGACTCGGTATGTGTTTTACTTTGTAACATTTGATGTAATTGCGACTGCGTGTGTGCAGTATGCAATTTAGATTAAGTTTGTATTGTTTGTGTGTTTGTTGTTTTGGCCCATAATGCCCAAGCCCAACATGAAGACAGAAGCAATATCCAAGCCCATACACATATGACGAAAACACTTATACTGGGCGAAATCCCTTTTGGTGAAAACCAAATGGGATGAAAACCAAATTGGATGAAATCCAAATAAGACGAAATCACATGATTTCGTCCAGTTCTTGTTTTCGTCCACTTTTGTTTTCGTCCACTTGTTGGTATAAATACACAAACACAGAACAGAGCACAGAGAGAAGTCTGAATAGATTTCCGAGAGAACACACACAACTGAGAGTTTATAGGTTTATCTTGTAAACATTGATTTGTAACCGTTTCATAGCATTAATACATTGAGTGTTAATCGTTGAATCTTTGTGTTCGTGTTCGTAACTTGGTTTAACTTACCCGTTTGGATTCCGCACTTTCGGGTTTGTCAGAAAACAGTGAATAGAGGTTACTCGATCCTCCGGGTGGACCTACAATTGGTATCAGAGCATTGGATCAATTCCTTGTTAAAACCAAGTTGTTTTTCTTGTGTTTTTGAAAGATTTTTAAGTGTTTTTCTGAATTTTAAAGTTTGAAGTTCATATATTTCTGGAAAAACTGTTTGAGAATCGTGAAAAACCTTGTTGTTTTGCTTATTAATTCATACAAAACCTTGTTATTATCTTATGCATACATGTTAGTTTAAGGTTTTTATTGAAGTTCTTTGCAAAACTCGTGTTCGGAAAATTATTCCGGTGAAATTATTGTCGGAATCTTCAAAAACTCATCGGAGTTCTTTAAGTGTTCATCGGATCTTCATACTGTTCTTGATAATATTCATGTTTGATTTGTATTTGTGTATGAATTATTGTGTTTTTAATTGATTATTAAAACAATTGTTGACTATTGCATACATAAAATGATGATGTTTACTTGAAAATTGTGTGGCCGAAAGTTTGGTTTGACAATTGTGTATTGTGTCAGAAATATAAGAAGATAAGATTTGATCTTGCAAGTTAAATATCTAAATTGTCTCCTGGTATCAAGCTGACGAAAACACCAAATCACCTTATATCTTATTGTTCAGTCAACGAAAATACTTCAGTCAACAATATCAGCCCCACGAAATCACCTTATCCATTTCAACGAAATCCGAAAACACTTCTAAAGACCTGTCCGAAAACACTTGTGAAACCGTTTTAATTACCTATTCCCACGAAATCACTTCAAGTCCCTCACATCCAGCCGAAATCACTTTTATCCTTGCACCACTCCACGAAATCTCCCATGTGATTACTGAACTTGCTGAGTTATCAAGTGTTTGAGTTTTGAGGTCCAATAAAATTGATTTTAGTGGCAAGTGTCACGTGAAGTTTGACATCATTTACATGTGAAAAGATTAGTTGGTGGCCCATGTGCATTAGAAGATTATTGGACAAAGGATTGGTCCAATCATATTTTCTATAAATGGTGGCTAGTGGACAACACAAGAATTCAAATTACAACATTTGTGGAAAATTCTTTTTGGTGCACATAGCTAGATTTAATAAAGCAAAGTGGGGTCGGGTATTCGCGGAGTTGATTTGAATCGCGCTTCTAAATATCACGGTTTCGTGGGTGGCAAGATATTAGTGAGCTTAATTTTTCGTTGCTTGTTTTCAATCAAATGTCGAGTTCAAGCTTCTTTCCGTTTCCACAATCAGCTCCACCTCCGGTTTTCGATATAAATGCCTATTTTTCGAAACCTCAAGTTGCACCACCCCAACCCCAATTTGATATAAATGCCTATCTTCCGAAACCTCTAGTTGCCACACCTCAACCCCAATTTGATCCAGCTTCCTATTTTTCGAAACCTCAAGTTGCACCACCCCAACCCCAATTTGATATAAATGCCTATCTTCCGAAACCTCAAGTTGCCACACCTCAACCCCAATTTGATCCAGCTTCCTATTTTTCTAAACCTCAAGTTGCCACACCTCAACCCCAATTTGATCCAACTGCCTATTTTTCTAAACCACCTCAAGCCCAACCTCAAAAAGGCAACCAAAATCCTTTGGAAAATCAAACAAATACAACCACGGCCAACTCAAATCAAACTGATGAAAGGTGTGACTGGTCTGTACAATGTGGAGGTGGAGATCAAGGAGGAACTGTGTTTTATGCTGAAATTGTCAAGAATGTCAATGATGGTGAATCTTCGGGAAATGATGACAGTTCAGGATATAGTGGCAGTACCGATGAAGATGGTTCAGGTGTGAGTGATTACAGTTTGTCGAATGATGCTAACGAGAAATCTGACTTGATCAAGAAAGCTGATGCTACATCAGAAGAAATGGAGAAGATTCTCACTGAAGATGGATCTTTCTCTTCTCAGACTGCCTTTATGGCTAATGTTACAGCTTCTACAAGTCAGGTAAAATCTGAAACTCCTAGCATATGTAGTGATTGTGCTGATTTGAAACTTGAATGTGATAGAGTGAAACTTGAATGTGATACGATTCATAGTCACAATCAGAGTTTAGTTGTTGAACTGTCAAAGTGCAGAGAGGCAAACATGGCCTTAGCTCGCAATGAAAAGGAGTTTAAAACAGTTATTGAAACCCAAAAGAAAAGTTTTTCCGAATTAACAAAAACTGTTTTCAACAAACAAATTGGTATTAATAACTACATTAATATCATTGAGGAAACCAAGAAAGAGCTAGTCGTGGCCAAGTGTGAATATGAAGCGATCAAGCTCAAATTGGAGAGTTATTCTAACTCCCGATATGTGCTCGATCACATCATTGACGTTCAGAAACTAAAGGGAAACGTTAAAGGCGTTGGTTATAGGAAGTGTCCACCCCCTTTGAGACACGACTATACCAAGTCGCCCGATGAAGAGGATATGCCTCGGTATGAACCCAGTGTGCCTCTTGATTATGAGGATGTTACTACTGGCCTAGGGTTCAAACCGGACAATTCATCGGAGGGCTCATCTGATAACAAAGAAAAGTCATCATGTGCTTCAAATCAAAGTCCTCCCACAGTTGAGGACTATGATTCGTCCGATGATGAACCAGATGTGAGTGATGAGGATAAATCTCTTGAGAAGAACAAAGGAGTAGAAGTGCCTTTTGAGAATCACATTATGTGTTATCCTCCTACTCCTGCTGTGCAATCAACTGGTGCTAAACAAGAGATAGATCCTATCACTGAGACAGTGTCTACCGTTAAAAGTGATAACGTGTTGTATACTTTGGTCGGTGATAGTAAAATTTATTCAGACAAAGATTTTCCAATCAAAAACGTCAATCAATCCTTGATTGATAAAGTGTTTGAAGATAATACAACTAAGTTTTTGGGAAAAGCGATCCCGAGAGTTTCAGTAACTCAGTGTGATCCTATTCCAAAAGCTGAAGTTAGAAGAAAATTTGGAAATCAAAAATCACCGACAAAGCAACAACCTGTCGCTTTTAAGGGTAAACAGCAACAGCAGCGAGCTCAAAATTCTAAAGGTTCATAACCGAAGGTTGAGACCAAAGGAGCTCGTTTCAAGAAGAAAAACAAAGACGTTAAGTTTGTGGCCTCCAAGGGTACTGATAAAGTTGAGACTTTTGAAAATAAATCCAATACTGAGTTTGTTCAAAAGTTCAATATTTTGAAACGTAATAGTGATAACAATTACACCCAACACACAAACGGGTGTGAAGCTAGTACCTCGGGGTCTACAAATTCAACATCAGGTCCTCGAACAGAATCTCCTAATTATGTTGAAAGGAGATCATGCTTTAAATGCGGGGAGTTTGGCCACATTATCAGAAATTGCACAAACTCTCCGAAACCAAATTTCGTAGAAAGAGCCCCTTCTGAACAAGGTCACCAACAACGTCTTCCTGTGTCACCAAAAACTGACAAACGCACTGTTAAAGAACAGGAAACAAAACAACGACGTAAAAATATGAAGGTGATCGAAAAGGCTTTAAAACCAGAAACTGTTAAAAGGAAACCAATTTTGTCACAACCGTTAAAACCGGAGATTTCTAAATCTATAAATAATACCCAATCCGGTAAACAGAAACAAGTTTGGAAACCGAAAACAGGTGAGGATTCAGGGGGAGGCTTGCAATTTAAGGACCTTCAAGAAATTGAAATTACATTTCTTGATGCTCAGGGACAACCCAAGTCTATGAAGGCTTGGGTCCCCCTCTCCATCTAATCTCTGAGTGAGTGTGCAGGATGTTCCAGGAGGAACTTTCGATAGTCATAGGATTATTGATAGTGGAATGTTCATGCATAAGAACGGCGACAAAAGAATTTGTTGCCTTTGATGGAGAGAAAAAGAAAAGAAGAGAAAATTGTCTGTCGAAAGAAATTGAAAAGCTTCGAAAAATTGAAAATCATTCCAAAGTTTGATTGTCCAAGGCTTTAATCGGGTCCCCAGGATAGATTCAATCAAAATGTACGCACCTGCAGCACGTCTGAAGATTCAAAATCAACAAGATGAACGTGCAGTGTACATTTCTTCGCGGTGTGATTGAAGAAAATGTGTTTGTTGAACAAACCAACCGGGTGTGCGGATGCCTTGGCGTGGATTAAACAACCGCACACTACTTCTCAAGAGAAAGACAAAGACCTTCGCTGGTGCAATGTGGAAGACCAGCTGGACTCAAAGGTTTAGGATCTTGTTGCTGTGAGGAGATTTCTCAGTAGCTACAAAATCGACTTTGAAATCCGCATCGGGTGGATATTCAGTTTGGGAGAGCACTCAGATTCCTTGCAATGCACGAAGCAGTTGCAGGATACGGTTTTAAATTTCTAATCTCTCCTATACTTGTCGATATTTAAGCTACTTTATAAATTGTTATCCTCTCGTAGCACTCTTTGGTCAGACACGTTGATCTCGAATATCACCTCACACGTGATTGTTTCACTATGAAACTCGTCAATGTTGTCATGGTCTGCACCGCTTACCGACGTGCCAACTCATTTTTCCAAAATTCGATAAATCATTTCTGATTAAATTAATTTTGGTAAACGGCATTGAGGTAAAACATGAGTTAACCGACATCGGAAAATCGTTTTTGTAAATACCTTTGGGTTTTTAAAATTTATCATAGTTTGTTGATTTTAGGGGGAGTAAATCCAAATTTGAAAATTCAAAAACATCGAAAAATTTCAAAACGCAAAAACATTGGAAAAACAAAAATGAGTTTCATGGCGAGAAAAAGAGAAAATGATAGTACATCAGTGGTCTGTTGAAACCTCTTTGAACTGAAATGCAAAATGAAAAATGTTAAGCAACTCTATATAAGATGTATCGGTAGGCTCACAATCATTTTAAAGTGTGCAGGGTGATATAAATTTTAAATCGACTGAAGACTAGGTGGGAACCGCACATTGGCATATGGTCTTAGTACCGAAATTTCGTTTGAGAGATTGCCGAGGTTCTGAGATATTCGGTCTTTATGCTTTTTTATCATCTGGGTATCATGGTTGTATCAAACCGAAAATAACGGAGACGAAGTCTAAGATCTTCCATGATACCATACATACGTGTACATATTGCATTCGACCTCAATAAGTGATCAACAATCACATGTCCAAACAAAATAAGTGATAATATATCACAGATTCTTGCGGGAGTCAAGTTCGTCTCTCTGCTGTACGAAAGTACCGACCTGTTCACGGACTTGCTCCTGTGCCCTCATGCATCGAAAATCAAGTTCCTCATCAATAAGTGATTCTATCACATAGGGCTTGTTTTCAAATCAAATAAGTGAGTTTCTCACATTCTTTTATACGGTCAAACAGATGATAAACGGTATACTCACCGGTAAGATGAACTCTCGTGCATACCTTGATACGGGAATGTGTCGTGTGTGGATGAACACCGGTCGGTAAGTATAAATCATACCTTAACGTATCCCCTAATCATGATTACATCTGATAAGTTGAGCTTATGTGGACAACAATACCGATAATTGTTATAGGATGCTTATCTAAATGTTAACTAATTGAACAAAAAGAGCGTTTTGGCATGACCGTACACTGATATGATTCTCTTACCCTCGGAACTCGCAAAAAGAATGTCTGTAAATATGTATTTACTGCTTTCAGTTTCTGTATCTCTGTATATATTTATTTATTGTTATCCGTCTTTACATTTGAAAAATGAAAAATTTCAAAAACATTTTAGGTGTGTTTTAATATAAACTTTATAAAAGCCAAAAAGATTTTGTTTCTAGTTTATTTTTGATTGACCGATGTTGGAACTCGAGTCTATCCTACCCAAAATCCTGATTGTAAGCCGGAAAACAATTGCACCTTCATAAACTGTCGAAGTTAACAAGTTTTGAAAGTAAGGGATTAAAATTGATCATTTTCTAAACTTTCAAACTATTGTCGGTCGGTGTTTGATTGAGATTTGATCTCATATGTGTCGTTTGTTTAATTTGTCTAAATTCCAAGCGGTTGTTCTCATTACGTGTTTAGCTTTCTTGTATGTGCAGATGCGACATCAGAATCAGCTAAAGGCAAAGAGAACGTGTCAGATGACAAGCCGTAAAGTGAAGACACGACGTGGAGGCACTCAAATGATAAAGATGATCGAGTTGCCACTCATCAATCATCAACACCACAAGGATCTAAAGTTTTGAAGTTCAAAAGATTCACGAGTATCGTTCAAGGGGGAGTTTGTTGATACACTCCCTGATTGTTTCACGTGAAGACTTTGAAGATCCTTTCTGAGAATGAATGCACCATCAAGAGATGGAGAACGAGATTATGAACCTCGCGAGCAGCATCCAAGGGGGAGTTTGTTGATACATTTTATGTGGATACGGCTCGGCTCGGTTCGACTCGGCTACGAAGTGAAGGCCGTAGTCAAGACAACCTCCTGTCTTGACTCGGTATGCGTTTTACTTTGTAACATTTGATGTAATTGCGACTGCGTGTGTGCAGTATGCAATTTAGATTAAGTTTGTATTGTTTGTGTGTTTGTTGTTTTGGCCCATAATGCCCAAGCCCAACATGAAGACATAAGCAATATCCAAGCCCATACACATATGACGAAAACACTTATACTGGGCGAAATCCCTTTTGGTGAAAACCAAATGGGATGAAAACCAAATTGGATGAAATCCAAATAAGACGAAATCACATGATTTCGTCCAGTTCTTGTTTTCGTCCACTTTTGTTTTCGTCCACTTTTGTTTTCGTCCACTTGTTGGTATAAATACACAAACACAGAACAGAGCACAGAGAGAAGTCTGAATAGATTTCCGAGAGAACACACACAACTGAGAGTTTATAGGTTTATCTTGTAAACATTGATTTGTAACCGTTTCATAGCATTAATACATTGAGTGTTAATCGTTGAATCTTTGTGTTCGTGTTCGTAACTTGGTTTAACTTACCCGTTTGGATTCCGCACTTTCGGGTTTGTCGGAAAACAGGGAATAGAGGTTACTCGATCCTCCGGGTGGACCTACATAAATACCCGAGGGGTATAGTAGAGAATTTGCTTGTTAAGGTCGACAAATTTGTTTTTCTCGCCGATTTCGTCATTCTCGATATGGAAGCGGATGAGAGAGTTCCCATCATACTTGGTTGTCCATTCTTGCGTACCGCTAAAGCCCTCATAGATGTTTACGATGGTAAGATAACCCTTTGGGTCGGTGAGGAGAGAGTCACCTTTGAGATAGATCGTTTCATGAACCACCCAAGTGGTTCCGATGACTATAGTGGTCCTTGCCATTCCGTCTACTTCTTAAACTCTTTAACTCATGTGTCGATCATTGTTTAGAGTATATTAGTGGTGCGGATTTAGTGGTAGGAGAGAGAGTAGAGGAGGAGTCGAAGTTGGTAGATGAAGTTGAAGAGGAGGGGTTTCCTTTAATTCCCGAAGTGTTAGCCGTTAGTGATGACACCACCCAACCCCCACCCTTAGAGCTCAAGGTACTTCCATCTCATTTAGAGTATGCTTTCCTAGGGGAGGGTTCCGAGCTACCCGTGATTATTTCATTAAAGTTGGAAGAAGGAGAGAAGTTGAGATTGTTGGAGGTGTTGAAGGCCAACAATGAGGCCATTGCTTGGAGGTTGTCTGACATTAAGGGCATAAGCCTTCTTATTGCACCCACCGGATACTCATGGAGGATGATTACAAACCGATGGTGTAACCCCAAAGGCGGCTCAACCCCAACATGCAAGACGTTGTGAAGAAGGAGGTTCTTAAACTCCTAGATGCCGGGATGATATATCCCATCTCAGATTTACCTTGGGTGAGTCCTACTCAGGTTGTCCCTAAGAAGGGAGGGATGACCGTTGTCGTGAATTCGAAGAATGAGTTTATCCCTTCTCGTACGGTCACGGGTTGGCGCGTGTACATCGACTACCGAAAGTTGAATGATGCCACCCGAAAAGACCACTTCCCACTGCCCTTCATCGATCAAATGTTGGAGCGTCTCGCGGGTCAACAATTTTATTGTTTTCTCGACGGTTTTTCCGGGTACTTCCAGATCCCCATCGCACCGGAGGATCAGGATAAGACCACATTCACATGCCCCTACGGCACTTATGCGTACCGACGCATGCCATTTGGGCTATGTAACGCTCCAGCTACCTTTCAGCGATGCATGGTTGCCATATTTCAGGATATGATTGAGAGTTCCATGGAGGTTTTCATGGATGATTTTTCGGTATATGGTAACTCTTTTGATGAGTGTTTGAAAAATCTTGAGAGGATGTTGAAGCGATGTGTCGAGACGAAGCTTATGCTAAATTGGGAGAAGTGTCACTTCATGGTGACGGAAGGTATCGTGTTAGGACACAAGATCTCTAGGGATGGTATAGAGGTAGATCATGCGAAAATAGATACCATTAGTAGGTTACCTCCACCCACGAGTGTGAAGTCCATTCGGAGTTTTCTAGGGCATGCGGGCTTCTATAGACGCTTCACTAGGGATTTCTCTAAAATCACCCGCCCCATAACCCGTTTGCTAGAGAAAGATGTTCCATTCGTCTTTGACGAGGAGTGTCTTAAGGCCTTCAACTTTTTGAAGGAATAGCTTGTGAGAGCACCTATTCTTATCTCGCCCGACTGGAGCTTGCCGTTTGAGCTCATGTGTGATGCGAGTGACTATGCCGTTGGAGCGGTATTAGGACAAAGAAAGGACAAGCACTTCCACCCTATATACTACGCGAGAAAAACGTTAAATGATGCTCAAAAGAACTACACCACCACGGAGAAAGAACTCTTAGCCTTAGTCTTTGCTTTTGACAAATTCCGCTCATACCTCGTGTTATCCAAGACCATAGTCTTCACCGACCATTCCGCATTGCGTTTTCTTTTTCAAAAGAAAGACGCTAAACCCCGACTCATTTGGTGGATTCTATTGCTTAGTGAGTTTGATATCGAGATTAGAGATAAGAGATGGGCCGAAAACGTGGCGGCCGATCATCTTTCGCGGTTAGAGGATCCTAGGCGAGAGGAGATTCGTGAGGAGGAGATAGGAGATACGTTTCCTCACGAGTCTATTGAGTTTATAGAGGCTGAGAAGGAAGGATTGCCTTGGTTTTGTCATTTAGCTAACTATCTTTCTAGTGGCAATATTGTGAGAGGAATGACCACACAACAAAGGAGGAAGTTCCTTAGCGAATCGAGAAAGTATGTGTGGGATGATCCTTTTCTCTTTAGAATAGGAGGAGATGGGATTCTAAGACGTTGCGTGTCGAGAGAGGAGGGTTGGAACATCATTAAACTTGTACATGAAGGCCTCTCGGGAGGCCACTGATGTGCTAAAAGTAGTTTAATAAAAACAATTAAAATTAACCTAAATCTAGACTCAAAGTAATACTCTAGACTCTCTAAAATCGACTAAACTACTAACCGGCAAGCGAACCGATCGACTCTAGTAAAGTTAAGTAAGTCCGGATATCGAACCCACGAGACTCAATTAAATTACGCTAAGACTCTATTTAGACTAAGACTGACACGACTTACTAACTGTTTATTTGATTGGGGGGGGGGGATTTACTAAAAAAATAAAAAGAATGCAAATAAAGATTAAACTAAATTAATTAAAATAACTAAATACGAACTTGGATGAAGACTTAAACCAGTGGCGATGAAGACTACCTAGGCTAGACGCAAGTTTAACTTGGAGTGGATTTCTATTCGAAGCTAGTGTGGTATGGAACCGAGATCTTTTGATACTAAACCTATTAAGACACCAACTAAGCCCCTCAACCTTTCTCGAGGTGAAACTTATGGCACTACCTAGGCTGTTACGACTACCGGTTGTTAGATTTCCTTACAGTCCTCTAACTTCTTGAAAAGTGCCTTAATATGACAATCTACCTTACAGCGCGAAAGTCTAAGGCAACTATGGATTCTAACTTGGTTTAATAGACACGAGATTGATTAGGGAACTAAGACCGATTTCTTACAAAACCTAATCCTAGCTATATACCAAACCGAGACCTATTAACAACCCCGAGCCTTACAGCGACAAGATTGGTAGAACACTTGATTTTATAAGATTACCGAATATTACTTCTAAGGTTATTTCTGGTGATTTTACCCTAAAGAATTAAAGATTTATTACGTGATATAGACACTCACCAAAATCTAGAACTCTAGCATGACCCTATTATGTGATAAAGACCGTCACCAAGAATCATACGCAGCAATAATCAATGATAAAACAATATCAAGTATGCATATACACCAAATCACAATATCATAATCGTTTACTTTTCAAGAAACCCCAAGAACCACATTAAAACCGAATAAAAATCCAAACTTTTTTAAACCATTGTCTTTAGCCTAGGTAGTTTGAAGTATTTAGCCACTAAACATGATCAAGAACATAATAACAATCAATATCAGATATGAATTCATCACGTAACAACTAGAAACAAGAGAAAAACAAAGAAATAGGAAGATTAAACCCGTAATCTTCACTCCCGAGCGCTCCAAAGTGTTACCCGATGATTCCTTTGCAACCGTAAGCTTCCCGAGACTTCAAACAGCCGCTAATGATGTTCCAGAACTCCAAAATTCGTAGATGTCTTGGCTGTTGACTACTATATGAATATATAATACTCAAAACCCTACTAGCCGTTGTATTACGAAGTCGGTGCACGATTTTCACGTCTTTGCGGCCGGCGTAAGGTAAAGGTTTAGCTTACGCGACCCGTTTAGCTCCCAATTTCAGAAAATAATTGTTTAATCCTTGGCGCGACGCGTAAACTTAAAGTGATATCTACGCGGCCCGTGTAAAAGCTCCAGAATGAATTTTTCATCTCGTTTCAGCTCCTGAGCTTCCGTTTTCTGATCCGACACTTCGCTTTGTCATATTTTACTCGTTTCTGCACATTTTGGCTGCAACGACCTGGAAAACACAAATAAATCAATAGTATGTACATTCTAAACTAAAACGGAACTAAAACGATTATTTAACGACTAAAACGGACGCGAATAAAGATGTATTTTGCAATACATCAGCCACCATGGAGCATATGCCACTGCTCAAAAGGTGTTTGATTGTGGCTTTTATTGTCCTAGCGTACTTCGTGATGCCGTTGAGTTCGTGAAGACATGTGACGCTTGTCAACGAACCGGCAATATTTCCTCCAAAGATGAGATGCCTCAAAACCCGATCCAAGTGTTGGAGGTTTTTGATGTTTGGGGCATTGATTTCATGGGACCCTTTCCCGTCTCCAAAGGAAACCGTTACATACTTGTGGCGTTTGACTACGTGTCTAAATGGGTTGAGGCTCAAGCTCTTCCTACAAATGAAGCCCGGGTAGTCTTGAAATTCCTTAAGAAGCTCTTTTCCCGTTTCGGTACACCAAAGCTTTAATTAGTGACCGTGGTACTCACTTTTGCAATGCATTGATGGAAAAATTGCTTGCACGCTACGGAGTCACTCATCGTTTGTCTACCGCATATCACCCACAGACAAGTGGTCAAGTGGAGAATTCGAATCGCGGTATCAAACAGATCTTAGAGAAAACCGTCGGTAAGAATAGGAAGGATTGGTCCGACAAGCTAGACGATGCATTGTGGGCGTTTCGAACCGCCTACAAGACGCCTTTAGGAACCACACCATTTATGATCGTCTATGGAAAAGCTTGTCACCTTCTCGTAGAGCTAGAGCATCGAGCACTTTGGGCTTTAAAGACCATTAATCTTGACATGACCGAAGCCGCTAGGAAGCGTTTTTTTTTTCAAATCCATGAGCTTGAGGAGCTTAGGGATGCGGCTTATGCTCGATCGTTAGGAATCAAGGAGAAAACGAAGGCTGCACATGATAAGAAGTTGAGAAAGGTTAAGGAGTTTAGCAAGGGTGATAGAGTACTACTCTACAACTCAAGATTGAAGTTGTTTGCGGGGAAGTTGAAGTCAAAGTGGTCGGGACCGTATATGGTTCATTACGTGTTTCCGTACGGAGCGGTGGAGATCATGGATGAGACGGATGGTCGAAGTTGGAAGGTGAATGGCCGTCGGTTGAAGCACTACATTGGAGGAGCGATAAACAAGAATGAGATGGAGGAAACTCCTCTTGAAATTCCATCAAAAGCCGCCATTTAGTGTTTTGGGATGAAATCCTAAGTGTAGAGTATGTACCGTTTGTAAATTTCCTTAATTTTCGTAATTTGCGTAGTTTTTCGTGTCTTTGTTTCGTGTGTTTGAGTAATTTTGCAGGATTCGTACCATTGAGGAGCTGAAATTGCAATGAAAACGGCATTCCAGGTAAGTCCCAACACTTAGAAAAATTTGGGATGGTTTGGGGAAGGTAAGTCCCAACACTTAGAAAATTTTTTTCTAAGTCATAAAACTTGAAAAATTTCGCAACCTTCTTCCCAAAATAGGCCTTCGCGTCGCGCAACACTGAAACTGGTCCCCTGGTCGCGTCACGCGACCCCTAAGGCCAGAAACTCAGTTTGAACCCGCCCATGGCGGCACGCCACCACAAATGGACCCCTCGTCGCGCAACGCGACTCCTCCACTTGAACCCTCTTATTTGAACCGTGTTGTGGCGCTACGCCACAACCCCCCTTTCATCAGTGGCGCGACGCGACGATATACCAGATCAGTTAAAACCTATCTTTTCAGCAGCCTTCCCCAAAAAACTCACAAACCCTTCACCACCGCCCCCATCGCCAAAAACACCCTCAACCACCATATCTCCATTAATAATCAGCCATTTTCCACCCTCTTTACACCCCTGTGATATGAATTCAACCCTTTCCAAAACCCACCGAAAATTTTTAACCTTCGGCCGCTGATTCTCTCCAACTCGGGACTCACCACATCTCGAAAATTTTGAACTTTTCTTGCAATCCTTCACGATTCAGGTAAGTTTCTGTGCATTATTCTCTTATTTGTGTTGATTAGAGTCATTGTGTGAGTCCGTAGGTTAGTTGAGTCATGAGTGTCGAGTCTTGTTTAGTCGAGTCCATAGTGAGTCAGTCGGTTCATGTTGAAGTCATGCGTCTTCAAGTCTTATGCTTCGAGTATGGTTAGTCGGGTCGATAGCTAGCCGTGTGTTGGGCTTTAGTTAGTCTAGTGTTGAGCCGATTTATTTTCTTCTAGTATATGTATGCTAGTTAGAATAGTTCAGGGGTGCGGCTGGCTTGGTTTGGGTTTATGCACATCACGTTACTTCATTGCTTAACTTGACATTGCTACTTTGACATAAAATTCGGTTTTTGTTTCAAAGCTCTTATTGGGTTCGGGTGGCGTTGGTTTGGTAATATTGAATGTGCTTTGCATGATGATTGAATGGTATGGGGATATTGGCGCTTGAAGTTTAACCTTGCAACTTAAAATGAAATTTTTGCAAACGAAAACCCTCCTTTAATTAGGCGGACATTTTCAATCGCTAAAAATTTTGGTTTTAAACTACTAAATGGCTGATTTTTAAGAAAGGTTGGACTTCAATGTCTTGGTTAGGCACTCGTTTTAATTGCGGACAATTAAAGTGCCGAGGGGGGTAGTGTACATTGAGTCCAGTTTAGTGTCTTTGTGTCTTTTTAGTTAAGTTTTAGTATAGAATTAGTCGTATTTATTTGTTCTTGGGTTTACTTGCGCGTACAAGTGATTTAAGCTCGCCTATACTCAATCTCCATTCGGGCGAGTTTAACTATCACTTAGCATTTGTAAAAAGGTAACCCGGTCTTTATTTCAGCTTTATTTTTTCAGAATTAGCCGCGAATAAAATGCTATACGGCTATTCTAATTTTTTTCGAAAAATTTTACAAAAATCCAAAAAAAAAAAAATATAAAAAATTTCAAAAAATTCAAAAAAAAAAAAATTAAAAAATGAAAAATACAAAAATAGTTTGTTATTACTAATTGTCTGCTTGTTTTGTCTTGTTAATATCTGTTTTGCAGACATGGCTAGTAGCTCGCGCAGAGGTAGGTCTCAAAAAACAGGTGCGGGTCAGACAACACCACAACAGGATCCACCCCAGCAAGACCCGGTTCCACAGGAGACCCCGATTATTCAGATAGCTGCTAATGACCCAAAGTTGAGAAAGATCCAGTATCAAAGGGATGATGAATTTATTCCAGATAGGAAAGTTAGTAAAGCTAACCATCCGATACTGCAGTTCGAGCCGAGTACACCGGAATGGAATAAGTATGATAAATTGAAGAATACTGATTTGCTTCAGCACAGGGTGATAGATTGGCGCTGGTTGGAAGAAATAGGGTCGAGGCAGGAAGTGTTGGACCTTTTGGGTCCAAAGTTGACTGATGCATTGGAGTGTACGCAGACTCAGTATGAGGAGTTGGTGCTGGAGTTTCACAACACATGGATGCACAAAGAAGGGAAGTTTGATCAGGACACAGCTGTGTCTTTCAGTTTAGGTAGGCAGGTTTTTGAGATGAATATGACGAGGTTTGCCATAGTGTCGGGGTTTTATACTGAGGAGGAAGTGAAACAACCGCGGTTTGTGACTAGTCTCCGGGGTGCTTATTCTACTGCTAGGGATCACAGTGTTGGGGGTACTGAGCTGCGAGAATTCTGGAAGACGATTTCCGATCACCCATTCACGGTTACGAACCTGATTACTTTGGTTCATAACCCGGTTTATTGGTATGTTTTGAAGATTTTATCTACTACGCTGGTGGGGCGGAAATCTGGTGAAAATAAGGCAAATTGGATAGAGCTGTTCATTCTCATGTGCCGTGTGGAGAACCGTGAGATGAACTTGGCTACAGTGTTAGCAGACTCGTTTAGCAGGGGTCGTCGAGGTGGTCATCGTGCTGGTTTGGCTATGGGCCCCTATATTACTCGGATTGTACAAAATTTGGGGGTGTTTACCAAGTATGTTCCCCAATTTCTACACGAGGGGCCCAAGACGATGACATTTGGGATTAGGGAATTGCAGCAGGCAGGCATAGTGTCATGGACTGAGCCTTACGGCTGGGAGCCGATTAGGCAGGGCCCGTAGGTGCAGCCGCCAGAGGGACATCCAGCTGAGGATGTGATGCTTCAGGTTGATCCTACACACCAACAGCGGCCACCACAGCGACACGAGCTACTAGCACATCAGTATCCGAGGAGGCAGCCACCACCTGAGCCTCTCACTTTGCAGTCGCTCTCTGGCTATATGGAGCAGAGATTTGACATGTTAGAGAATCTTATTGAGTTGATGCAGTTGGGTCAGGAGAGGCAGGATGATGCTCTCCGTTACATGATGAGTACGCACAACATGGGGATCCCAGACTTCTTTCAGCCGAGACAGCAGGGTGGCTCGGCTGGTGCTGGTGCAAGGTTTAATCCGGATCCTCCATTCCGTGTATTTGGAGAGGGCAGTTCTGGTGCAGGTGGACGACATGAGGGCAGTGAGGAGACTGCCAGTGAGCGCGAGGAGGACTAGTGTGGGGATGACATCAGGATGCAGAAGCAGCAGCTGACTATATCTTTTGTTTGATTTTTCTTTTATGCTGTTTTTGATCCTCATTCGTTGGTGTGTACGTATACTGATATACTTTGAACAGGTTGGTTGGGAAGGTTGGGTTGGTATGTGGTTGAAACTGATGATTTTGAATGATATATATTATTATGTTTTGCTAGTTTGTTGATGGTGATTGATAGGTTGAGTTGTTTGCTGAGCGCGTTTCGAATTGGAGGGCTTATGTGGAAACGTCTGGCACTTTGACAGTCTCACATATACAGCTAAGTCGTTTCCCTTGTATTCTTTTGTATTTTATTTATTTATTTCGTTATTCGTTTTTAGTGGTTAGATAGTTTTGAGTCGTATTTCCATTCTTGCATTAGGGACAATGCAATCTTTAAGTGTGGGGATGGGATACATGTAAATAATTGAGTCTTAAATATGAAAAATAAAAAAAAAATTGAAAAAATCCAAAAAAATTGAAAAATCAGAAAAATGTCCTGTGAAATGAGAAGTTTGCAAATAAAAAACAGAAAATGATAGAAAAGATGAATTTTTGCTTGGGTTCGAATAATAATAATATGAGATTAAATAAATCGAGCTTGTGTCTAGTTAGGGATATGTGGATAGGCCCGGGTTTGGTTTTAAGTCTCTTTGAGTTAATATACCTTAATTGTCGATCTACTAGTGGGTTTTTGCCTGGGAGATATGGGAAATTGAAACCGCCAATAAGAGTATAAGGGACACCGTTATAAGTTGAAACCGTTAGAATTTTTTATCAAGAAAAAAAAATAGTGAAAAGAAAAAAAAAATAGAAGAAAAATGAGCTAGAAACTGAATGAAAGTAGCGCAGTCTATGTAGTCTGGGTTGGGGATAGTGACTTTACAACCGGATTACCGCTAGGGTGTATGAAATCAACCTTGCAAAAAAAGAAAAAAAGTACCGAAGCCTAAGTAATCCGAGTTGGGGATAGCGACTTTACAACCGGAATGCCTCTTGGTTAGGGAAAGCAACGTCTACGCTCATTGAAAAAAAAAGTGATGAAAAAAAAAAATGGAAAAGAAAAAAGTTGATTGTAAATTCTCTTGGTTTTGATATAAGACGGTTGGGAATTGGTCCAGTGAACGTTCCTTTAGTTCTATAAGCTTGAGGCGGGAGTAGGTGGACTGTAGATTCTAGGGTGAGACCCTAGGTAGATTGACCGCATTTAAATTAAATTCACATGATAAGGGATTAAGACTGGATTTGGGTTTAAAGGGACAAGTATATTCGCAATCGCGGCTAACGCAAGTTTTGGTTTTAATAAAATATAAATATGCTTTTGACCCGAGTGACTATTTATCTCTGATTCCGTTGCATATTCTTTTTCGAGGACGAAAAAAAGAGTAAGTGTGGGGATATTTGATGTATTGCAAAATACATCTCTTATTCGTGTATAGTTTGTATATTTTCCGTTATATTTAGTTTTGTTTTCGTTAGAATTTGCATACTTTGATGAAATCTTGTGTTTCCAGGTCGTTGTCCTAAAAAACGCTGAAAAACCGAATGTTGGATGCTGGGAAACAAGTGGAAAAGAGTTAGAATTATTTTTGAAGTTTTGAGAAGTTGAAGCTGGGTAAAATTCGAAGGCTTCTTTCCAATTTGAGCTATGGCGCTACACCACAAGGGAACAACATCATGGTGGCGCTACGCCACCATTAAAATAAAGATTTCTGGAATTACACGCTGTCGCGCTACGTCACGACGAAGAACCTTACCCGTCGCGCGACGAGACGGGGTTAAATGACGGCGATTATTCGTTTGACCAATGGGTTAGGTATTTAAACTCAAGAAACTCAACATTAAACCCTAACTACGAATTAAGGAGCATCTTAGGCGATCTTGGAGCATTCAAAGAGCTGATTTGAAGGTTTCGAAGCATACAAATCAGTGGTACGAGTTCGGGACGAAGAATTGAAGACTTTCTTGAGTTTTCCAATTCCTTGTTTATAGATTTTCTTTCGAAACTCGTTGTCATGAATTCTTGTTTAGACATCTTTGATTTGTTTTCGTTATTTGACATGCTTGGCTAAACATTTAAGCCACCTAGACTTTGATGATTGGATTGATATGAAGTTTTAACCTTTTCGTTAATTGCATGAATTTCATGGATTGATTGTGTTTAGTAAAGAGTTTGGTTTATTGATTTGATGCACACGCGTACTTTAATTTGGTTTATTACTATCAATTAATTCGTGTGAATCTTGGTGGTTGTCTGCTACGGAATAGGTTCATGCTAGGTCTTCGACTGTGTGTTCTTGACCTTTAGGGAGAATTGGCCAAAAACCCCTAGAAGTGATTGTTAGTGATTTCCAGCGCGGCGCTATTGATAGGTCTTACCAGGCAAATTGCTTTAAACAGTCTTTGAAAAAGTCGTGCCTTAGTTGCCCCGTCGGTTTATTAGTCTATCAAGTCAAGTTAATTAATCCAAACTACCCTAGATCTATAACTGGAAAAGAGTAGGTCAACATTAGGGTACTTACACAATAATTAGACAATTGGAAAGACGTCTAATAACCGGTAGGATTAACGGCCTAGGTAGCGCCATAAGTTTCACCTCGAGAAGGGTTGAGGGGCTTAGTTGGTGTCTTAATAGGTTTAGTATCATAAGATCCCGGTTCCATAAATCATGCAGTTAACATAATCGGTAATTCTCTAAAATCAATCCAGGATTCGAGTCTAGGTGGTCTCGTTCATCATATAAGACAAGCCTTTGCCTTACTTCGTATTAGTCTAGTTTTTGTTTAATAATTAGTTCAAATAGATTTCCTTAGATTTTCCGTAACCCCCCCCCCCCCCAAAGCAATTAAACAAGTTTTAGTCGTGTCTGTCAGTGTCTATTAGAGTCTAGTTTACGTGATAAATAGAGTCTCGTGGTTCGATATCCGGATTTCCTCAGGTCATACTACAGTGATCGGTACACTTGCCGATTGTGTGGTTTAGGTCGAGTCTAGAATTAAAGCTTTTTAGTGTCTATCTTAGAGAGTCTAATTTAGTTAGTTTTTATTGTCAGTTTAGCACACATCAAAGACCAGTTCATAATCTTTGATGGTTTTATTTTTCTTGTCTCCTTTGAAACGGACATTTTTTAGAACAGTTTCCATGTTTCTGTTGAATTCTTTGTTTCGTAAATTTTCTTTTGTCGTTTTGTCGTATGCCGGAGTATTCTGTAATATTGAGTACCACATTTTAAACAACAAAACAATGTCCTATTATAATTTTATCAATTAAATATATCATAAGAGTTACCAGCAGTAATTCTGTGCAAAATAACCTTGAGGGTGATTCTGGAGCCTTGTATCTTTCTTCATAGTTCAGGATATGTGCTCAACGTAGAATAATTGAGACGTGTGCTTGAAATCATGGTTTCATGCTCTCATAAATCACCCTCATGAGAAACTTTTCTCCCATCTTGAACACCTTAGTCCTAAAAAACATCATTTGGCGTTTTAGTAATACAAACTCATTCTATTATAATACATGGCGTTTTGATCGTTTTTACATGCATATTCAAGTAAATGTTATAAATGGAAAGTTTGGCGTTTTATTTGGAGAGAAGTGTACATACTCGTATTCGCCGCATCCAGTGAAGATGTATGTGGTAAGGTTATTTTCATGGTTCGTCCTTGGTTCATGTATAACCACTTGCCTCCTTACATAAGGTGACACACATGCCTTGCTCAATTTCTTATCTCTCTTCTCCTTTTCACCCACAGTTGTTTATATTTTCATCTTCTTCATCACCTTTATCAGCTTTTTCATCACCAGGCAGCTCTTCAGGGTTTAAAATTGTATTTTCTTGCATCAACTTTGTGATGTATGGAGTTTTGTCCTCATCACCCTTCTCTTTCACATCTGACTTGTTTGGCGTATTTGGTGGTGATGTGTTGATGGCGTTTTTATTTTGGGGTTTATTGGGTGTCTCTTCCTCTTCAAAAGTTTGAAAGAGGTTTTTCCCAGCTGTAGATGGTGGCTGCTCAAATGGCGTTTTATCAAACACTGCACCTTGTTGGTCAACACTTTTGTTTACCATCTCCCCTTCAGTTTTTTCTAGTTCAGTGATGAACGCCTGACTGTATTGTGTTTCTGTTGGGGGGATGTTTGGTGTCTTATCAAATACAGGCATTTTTGGGGTCTCTTCAGCAGGTTGCAGACGTTTTTTTATTGCTTTAATTGCTTCATCCACCATCTTTGAATTATCTAGACCTTCTTTTATATCAATCATTTGTTTTAGATCTTGTCCAGGCAGCTCCAAAACCTCAGCAATATTCTTTTTAATTATTTTTCCCCTTTGTATCTGGAAATGTGATATTCAAGTGTCTTGAAATCACAACTCCATTTCTCAATATCATTTTCATTTATATCTTCATCTGATAATATAGTATCCTCATCATCATCATATATTGGGGTTGTTGTAGCAGTTAAGGGTTCGGCGTTTTGTTCTCCGACCATATCCCTTTCTTTTTCTACTCTCGTATCCCCTTCTCCTTCTCCTTCTCCATCCCCTTCCGACTCCCCTTCCTCTTCTCCTTTTCCTTCTCCTTTTCCTTTTCCTTCTCCTTTTCCTTCATTTTCAACTTCAATGGCGTTTTCATGAACTCTTTCTACTTCAATGGCGTTTTTATCAACTGTTTCCACTTCAATGGCGTTTTCTATTCCAGCCATCTCCTTCTCCCCTTCTTCTTCATTTTCACTTCCTCCTTCTCCTTCTTCTTCATTTTTAACTTCTTTGGCTTTTTCATCAATTGTTTACACTTCAATGGCGTTTTCTATTCCAGTCATCTCCTTCTCCCCTTCTTCTTCATTTTCACCTCCTAGTACCACCTCATTTTCAACCTCAGTTTCATATTTACCTTGTTCTCTTTCAGCTGGCACTTCTTTGGCGTTTTCATCAACAGATTTTGAGATGTTCTCTAACAATGTCAAACATTGTGAGTATTTAATGTGTACCAGGAGGCTGTTTAGGTATTCAGTCTTTGACTGTTTTAACAATGTGCTCATTTTATTGTAACAATCTTCTAATTCTTTGTATGCCCCATCCAATTTATCAGCCATTTCTTGTTAAATTAAAAAAAGGATTTTGTTGATCATGGTGTTTTGTGGTTTTTATTTTATTTTATTTTATTATTTGAACAAAATACCTCTTCAGTTTCATTGTTTTGTTCTTCTTCATCAGCAAAAATGTTGTCATACTGTGTTACTCCTCTGACAAGAGCATGGTTCCTTGATGCAGAAACTTCAAACATCATTTCCTGGCTTTCTCTATCCTCATTCACCATCCTTTGAAGTGAAGCCTCTTCATCCTCATTATCTTCATTCTCATTCTCATCATTGATGTGTATGGCATTTTGCACAACAGGGTGGAGCCCAACATAATCATAATGATCATCATGATCAAAACCATCATCATCATCAAACTCATCATCATCATTATCAGCATGGTCATCAACGTTGTGAACATCATCTTCATTTTCATTCTCAACATCATCACCATCAGCTTCATCATCAACAACAACCTGCATTTTTCTTGTTTTTTTGGGTTTGCCTTCCTTAGCCTTTTTAACTGTTTTCCTTTTTACTTCATTTCCAACAAGGCGTTTTGCCATTGCACTCTCAAACAAGTCAAGAGTATCTGTTGTAACCCACTTAATTGGGTATCCTTCTTTTCGGTCCCATTTTTTCTATTGCAAGCATCGTTCACCAATGCAAGCTGTAACAAAATAGATTTTTCAAATGACAGATATTTTTGGCGTTTTAATGACACACAAATGATATATGTTATATAGGGATATTTTATTCTTACCGAAAGTATGATCAGTAGCCCTGTGTAATGCTTTGTTGAAGACCATGCGGTTTTGGCGTGTTGAAAGCATTGGATGATATAACCACACCTGTTCATTTGGTTTATTTGAACGTCTGGTGTAACGTTGTGCAAGAACTGTTTGTTGACGACTGCATTGTCACTTGCATGCCCCATTATAGTGAAGAATGCTACAAGGAAATTTAAGCAGAAGTCTCTCCCAAAGCCATGCATCACAGGAAAAACGTTATCAAAGTATAGCTTCACACTTGGTTTGTCAACCCAGTCAAACCCTTGGAACTGTGCTTTCCACTCAGCCACCACCTGGTCTTTAGTTGTTTGTCTTTTTTTCATGTTCACGGGCACCCTTCCATTCGGTATACCAGTTAAAGAGTTTATCAATTCTTCATTCATTTGTACAATATGGTTGCAATGTTTAGGGTGTTTGTATTTTCATTATAATTTTCAACCAACCAGTACCCAAGCATTGTCGGTACGGTGTCTATTTTCAACTTTAGTGTAGCACCAAACCCTATTTGGTGTACTGCCTCTCTTTGATTTTGGTTTAGATTCATAAACCAACAAGTCAAGTTTGTAGGTTTTACTCTTGACAAAACACTAGCCCCACTGAACTCATGATATGGTTCTTCCTCAACCTCAACATTCTGACTTAATGCCTTCCTCTTATTAGCGTTTTGGGCCTTGCCAGTGTGGACATTTATTCTCAATCTTAACCTTTCTTCGCCTATAAAAAATGATTTCATGGCGTTTTATTTTATGGCGTTTAATAGCACAAATGATACATGTATGGCGTTTCATAATCAATCACAGATGATAGATGTTGAATAAGACAATAACAGATGATACATGGCGTTTATAACACAAACCATACATGTTTTGGCGTTTAGTAACAAAGCTATCAAACGATACATGTTTTGCGTTTAGTAACACACGAATGATATATGTTTTTTCAATAAGACAATGACATATATGCAAAATTTCGTTCTCATACATTGTTAAACAAACGGTACAAATTTTGGCGTTTTGGCAACAAAGTATAACAGTGTATTTACATCACGAAAAGTAACATTCTGTACCATGTCCTCTTGTTGTCTTCTTTCGTTACTCGTTGGGTTTTTGGCGTTTTGGAGCAGATGACCCTTCCCCTTCCACACTTGTAGAAACTGCAAATTTATTGTTAAAATTAGAACGCCAAAAGCAGCATAAACTAGCACAATGTAAATCGAAGTTAACTCACTATGTTTTTTGCCTCTGGATCTGGTTTTATCTTTCGACGCCATAGTTTTTGTTGTTTTGCGTTTTCTAGGGTTTTCGCGTTTTACGTTGGTTTTTGGGGAGGTTTATCTGGGAAGTACATATGTTTCGGTCACGTTTTGATGTGTTTTGTAGATGAATATTTACTTTTTTTGCCCTTATGTAAGTGCGCCCACTTTAAAAAGTTTAGGTTATTTACGAAAACGCCACCGTGCCATCTAGTCTATAGATTGTTTTGATCTGACGATCCATAATCGTTCTCACCGTTCTCACACTTTCACCCGTTCTCTCTAAATCCTAACCCTATATATATATATATATATGGGAAGGTTCATTGGGGAACACTAAAAAAGTGGGGAACAGTGGGGAACCGGCTCAAATGAACTTCGATTGGACTCATTCCAGCGGCATTAGAACCGGCTCGTCGAACCCTAACTAAGATCTCTTAACCCTAAACCCTAAATCCTAACTCCTAAACTCTAAACCCTAAAGCCAAAAAATAAGGCTAAAACCTAAGCTAAACCGTAAAATCTAAACTATAAACCCTAAAAGCTAAACCCTAAAGGCTAAACCTAAAGCTGAACTCTATAGCTAAACCCTAAAGCTAAACCCTAAACCCTAAAGCTAAACTCTAAACCCTAAAGCTAAACCCTAAGGCTAAACCCTAAAGCTAAACCCTAAAAGCCAAACCCTAATATATTTAGGGTTTAGGGGTTATGATTTAGGGTTTAGGGTTAAGAGATCCTAGTTAGGGTTCGACGAGACGGTTCCAACGCCGTTGGAATGAGTCCAATCGGAGTTCGTTTGAGTCGGTTCCCCACTGTTCCCCACTTTTTTAGTGTTCCCCAATGAACCTCACACACTATATATATATATATATATATATATGGTAGGGGCCCTAAGAGAAGTCCACCCTATTTGAGAAACTTGAGAAACATTCTGCACCACATTTTCCTAAGCTTTTCGTAATATACACATATGTATAGTTTAGAATTGACTATATACATATATGTATATTGTCAAATCTTGAATTATACACATATGTATATAGTCAGTTTTAAACTATACATATGTGTATATTACAAAAAGCTTAGGGAAAATGTGTGGTCCAGAATGCTTTTCAAGTTTCTAAATTGGCCTAATCCTTCTCACAGGATCCTAACCCTAAGTGAGTGTGTGTCTATATATATATATATATATATATAAAATTGGAAACCCTCTTGAGTTAAAGAAACCCAGAAAACTCTATATCAACCATTGATAAATTATGATCAATGGGTGTGATCAATTTGGTTGTAAAGTTGATAATACTTTTAATATATTACCAACAAAAAGTACAGAGAGGGGTATTATGGGGGTGAATGTAATTTTGATCACTTTGAAAAATGTAACTTGTATGCGTAAAGTGACATCTACCCCATTTAATGCTTTTTGACAAATGTGCATGGTCAGATAGAAAAACTTTTTGACATGTTTTTTGACATCCACATCAAATCACATAGCCATCTAAAAAAGCCCATTGTCTATTCTCTCTCATCTCTCTAATTTTTTATACTTTTTATTCTCTCTCCTCTCTCTAACTTTTTCCCTGTTTTTCTTTATACTTCTAATTCTTTTTATCATTTATTTCAAAATTAAGATGTAAATGCAGAAAAATATTACATGTAAATTTACGCAAAAAAAAGTTACATAAATAGTTTACACAAAAAGTTGTATAAATAGTTTACACAAAAAAGTTACATATATCACTTGTATAACAACAACAACAAAACTCACTTTTTACATGATCAAAGTAACGTCCACATATGTAACAAACATACTTTAATTTTTTGTAACAGACCATCATATATGTAACAACAACAAAGAACATTTTATTTCTGTAACATGTTAGGTAATTGTGTAATAACAACAACAAAACCCACTTTTTACATGATAAAAATGTGACATTCATCTACAACAATTTTCATTTTTGTCCGTAACAATAAAAAAAATCCCTTGTCTAATTGCTTTTGTAACAAGCTAAATTTCAAATGTAACAACAAACTTTATTTTATGTAACAAGTGAGCTAACATATGAAACAATAATAAAATCCTTCATCCAATAATTCAAACCTTGACACCGGTTCTGGAAATGAGATGAGAAGGTTGCAAGAATCGAAACCAATACAAAACTACAAAAATGGTGAAATTAAATGATGTTGAAAAAACAAAATGAGTAAACTGCCATTTTGGTCCTTGAGGTTTAATCACTTTTGCCACTTTAGTCCAAATTTGAAACCTTTTGCATCTGGGTCCCTGTGGTTTCACTTTATTGCCATTTTGGTCCAAAAATAAACCAGGTCATGTTTCTCAAATTAAATCCTGGTATTTTGTCTTTTTCCTCAGGGGCAAAATGGTCATTTCTTTTTTATTTTATTTAAAGCTTTATCCAATACTCCATCGAATCACTCAATTTAAGTGTTGAATAACAAGTGGATCTCCACAACAACCCACCTTAATCAGTCATGGGTGAATAAGATCAAAGACGTCTTCACCCGAAAAAAACCAGATTCATCCACTAATCAAGACGCCACATCGCAATCATTCACTCTCCTCCGTAAGTGTCACCATCTGTCAGTTCCGATTTGCCTATTTTAGACCTAATTTTATAACAAAGTTGACGATTATGAGAAGCACTGTAATTAGAGTTGTAATTAGTAATGATGAATTAGTTTGTATATAGAAGTAGAAGTGGTAATACAATTATTATGTTTGGCCTGTTGTTATTGCTTATATGTAGATTAAGTGTTTGATGAAATGATTGTATGTTGTCTTTCAGTCGATCTGAAGTAGATGATGGTTGTGGTTGACGTATAGGGGAGAAAAAGTCGATGAGACGAAGGTGGTTACGGTGGTCGGATATGGTGTTTGGCCGGCAGGTATTGAAGGTGGATTGCAAGAGTTTAGAGATTTGTGATTTGAAGCGTTTTTCCATTTTTGAGGAATTTGTAAAGATGGAGAAAGGGGATGACGTTTAGCAGTGGTGGAGGTGGAGATAGATGGTGGTAGCGGTGGAGATTGATGGTGGTAGAGGTGGTGATGGATGCTGGTTGTTATGCAGGAGAGATACAGAGAGAAAGGAGGTAGAAGAAGAAGTGGGGTATGGTGGGACCCACAAAAGATTATTGTTTTAATAAAAGCTTTAAATAAAATAAAAAAGAAATGACCATTTTGCCACTGAGGAAAAGGACAAAGTACCAGGATTTAATTTGAGAAATATGATCTGATTTCATTTTTGGACCAAAATGTCAATAAAAGTGATACCACAGGGACCCAGATGCAAAAGGTTTCAAATTTGAACTAAAGTGACAAAAGTGACAAAACCTCAGGGACCAAAATGACAGTATACTCAAACAAAATTAATAAGAACAACATAGATTAAAATTAGAAAGAAAATAAAATGAATATAAAGGAATATGTAAAAAAGGAAATAAATTAGTTGTTTATTAATACAATTTATTTCTGGAACATAATAGGTAGTTGTGTAACAACAATAACAAAACCCACTTTTTACTTTTGATGTACTTTGCTTTTTCGTTTTTTATGTAAATCCGATAATTTTATTTTTTATATTTACATATAACTGACAAAAAAAAAATGTTAACTATATCATTTATGTTACATAAAATGTAACATACATGATTAGATACAATTTATTTTTGTATCACAAAAATTGTAATAAAGTACTTTATTTCTGTAACAAACACTTAAATTTTGCAAAAAATCTGATAACATGTAACAATGCACTTTATTTCCATAACAACACAAAAATGTAACAATGCACTCTATTTTTACAATAATCTGAAAAATGTAACAACACACTTTATTTCTGTAACAAACATTATTTCTGTAACACACAAAAATTGCAGGTTCATAACTTCAAAATAGTCAAATCAAAGTATGTTTTTATCCATTAACACCCAGCTAATTAAAAGCAAGTTAATGTACTTTTCTTCTTTTGCCATTTCAATCCATCATAGAACACCAAAAAATAAATCAACCAAGAAAAATGATACAAAATTAAAATTTTAAACAAATACATATAAGAAAACTAGATCTCTTAAACAATATTTTCTTAAACCTAAAAACATACTTGATCCTGATGGTGGTTGTCTGATTTCAGATCTTTGTCGCTAAACCACCACACCAAAACTTTTTTTTTTCTGGGTTCCATTTGTTTTGTTTCAGATCTTAGTGACTGATTCACATCTTCATGAACCAAAAATCGCACCATCGAAGCCTGCAAAAACCACACAACTTCATCTCCTTAAAGCCCTAACCACACCGGAAAAACCACACAGCTTCATCTCCTTAAAGCCCTAACCACACCGATGAAACCACCTTCGATTTTTTTGTTTCAGATCTTGGTGACTTTTTCAGACCTTCTTGAACCAAAAATCACACCATGCATAACTTCAAAATAGTCAAATCAAAGTATGTTTTTATCCATT
The DNA here is from genome assembly GCA_030545235.1 of Helianthus tuberosus. NCBI lineage: Eukaryota > Viridiplantae > Streptophyta > Magnoliopsida > Asterales > Asteraceae > Helianthus > Helianthus tuberosus. Next base: position 30,014 of record JARYGA010002827.1, read on the forward strand.
AACACCCAGCTAATTAAAAGCAAGTTAATGTACTTTTTCTTCTTTTGCCATTTCAATCCATCATAGAACACCAAAAAATAAATCAACCAAGAAAAATGATACAAAATTAAAATTTTAAACAAATACATATAAGAAAACTAGATCTCTTAAACAATATTTTCTTAAACCTAAAAACATACTTGATCCTGATGGTGGTTGTCTGATTTCAGATCTTTGTCGCTAAACCACCACACCAAAACTTTTTTTTTCTGGGTTCCATTTGTTTTGTTTCAGATCTTAGTGACTGATTCACATCTTCATGAACCAAAAATTGCACCATCGAAGCCTGCAGAAACCACACAACTTCATCTCCTTAAAGCCCTAACCACACCGGAAAAACCACACAGCTTCATCTCCTTAAAGCCCTAACCACACCGACGAAACCACCTTTGATTTTTTTGTTTCAGATCTTGGTGACTTTTTCAGACCTTCTTGAGCCAAAAATCACACCATGGAAGCTCTCAAACACGCCTCAAAAAAACCCCACAACTTCAAATCCTTAAAGCCCTAACCACATCGGTAAAAGCACCTCCGATTCTTTTTGTTCAGATTTGGTTCAGAACTGAAACCCATATGTTTAGATATGTGTGTGAAAAAGATCTGAAATTGATGTGAGAACTGATTAAAGAAGGTGTCACTTGTGGGTGAACCCACTAAAGAAGTTTGGCTGCTTACATCACTATCGGGTGGTTGGATGTTCAAGTCAAGCATGTTTAATGCAAGGGATTTTGAGTGGTGCTTCACTCTCATTTAATTCAAAATGAACAGGTTTGTGAAGAAAGGGGTAAGAGGGAAATGTGAGTAAAAAATATGTGTATTGTATATAAAGACAATAAAGAAAAGCTAGTACATTAACATTAAATGAGATATTGATGTTTGGGTCATAAAAGAAGATGATGACCTTCAAAAGCAGTCGTCAAACTTTAGTCAATATAAAAGGAAGATACTGACTGACCATGCTGACTGTTACATCTTCTGTCCGTTGTAAAATGACGGATATACCCTTTTTTTATCTTGTGCATATGTGATGTGGTTACATCCTAGCCACACATGTGGGTTTCTTGAGTTTTCTTATCTGGAGTGGGTTTCTTCATTATAATTAGCCTATATATATATATATTATAGTTACTTTTTAACCTCTGCGTTGCGAGGCGTGAGTTGTAAAACCGTGTTAAGTAGTAAGCAAACTACGAACAAAATGGAGGAACATTGTAACACAAAAACATGAATATATACCGCCACATGAGGTAAAACGTGTGCAAAGACGAGTGAACTTATACCGCAAGGCGTAAAACATCGTTACGAGGGCGTGGGGTCAAAAGTTATAACACCAAGTGACTTAAAGTCGACGATATCAAACTGCTAGTCCACAAAATTTTTAAAAAGTCGACGATATTAAACTGATACTCTACAAATTTTTAGAAAGCGAGGTCAAAAGTGATAACTCTGAAGTTTGAGGCAAAGATAATAAAACCTTATTACTAAACACACATGCACAAAAAAAAAATTAAAAAATAAGTTAAGAAGTTTGGTGGTATTAATGGGGTGGTAGTCCATTTGTAAAGGCAAAGCCTTTAAAACACTTTGGAAGAGGAGGTCTTGGGTTCTGTAGAAGTAAATAAAATCAACCTCAAGTATAATTGAGGGATGATGCCTTGTATTTATAATAAAAGGTTACAAGGGTTACAAGGGTTTCCTACAATAGAGGAGAACCATAAAAATAAAACAAGGAAATAAAATAATTACAACTATTACAATATTTACAAATCTTTTCCGTTAATACCCCCTTCAATCGAAACGGTGGCGGTCCAAGACGAAGCATTTTACGAAAGACTTCAAACTGCGCACGCGGAAGACTCTTGGTAAATATATCAGCCACCTGAAGATTGGTTGGAACAAATTTTGTATAAAGCTTACCAGAGCTGACCAACTCCCGAATGAAGTGATAATCCAGATCAATATGTTTGGCACGTTTATGAGAGACCGGATTTTGAGTCATGAACAAAGCACTCTTATTGTCACAAAGCAATGTTGGACGATCAGGAGGAAGAGCATGCAATTCTTGCAATAGATGAGTAACCCAAACGAGTTCAGCAGCGGTGTTCGCCATAGCACGATATTCAGACTCACAACTGGACCGAGAGACAGTAGGCTGCTTTTTAGCACTCCAAGACACTAAATTTCCTCCCAGAAAAATAGAATAACCATAGGTAGAACGTCGTGTATCAAGACAGCGAGCCCAATTAGCATCTGAGTAACCAACTACTGAAGGTGTGTGTGGACGAGTGTAGGTGAGACCAAAAGATATCGTTCCTTTCACATAGCGAAGAAGACGCTTGACAGCTTGAAAGTGATCAAGTGTCGGACGATGCAAAAATTGTGAAAGTTGGTTGACCGTATAAGACAAATCAGGTCTTGTAATCGTTAAATATTGCAAAGCACCCACCAATGAAGGATACAAAGTAGGATCAGAATGAGCCACACCATCAGCCGAGAAAGACTCATGCGGTGAAAGAGGCGTAGCGACCGGTTTGGAATCGTACATATTGGCCCGAAGAAGAATATCCTTAGCATACTTAGCCTAAGTGAGAAACAAACCTGAGGAAGTGTAAACAACTTCTAAGCCCAGAAAATAGTTTAGATCCCCAAGATCTTTAATTGCAAACTCTCGATGAAGATGTGAAATAAAGAGAGTGATAACAGATTCATCATTACCGGTCAGGATAAGATCGTCCACATACACAAGAAGATACATAATATGAGAGTCCTTTCGAAGAACAAAGAGAGATGTATCCGCACGACTACACGTAAATCCGTAAGCTAGAAGAAACGTGCTCAAACGCTGAAACCAAGCACGCGGAGCCTGCTTTAAACCATAAAGAGCCTTGGAGAGTTTGCAAACGTGATTCGGATACTGAGAACTCACAAAGCCAGGAGGTTGCTCCATAAAAACAGTTTCACTCAAGGTGCCATTAAGAAAAGCATTTTTAACGTCAAGTTAGTGTAGTTTCCAATTGTTAAGAACAGCAAGAGAAAGAACAATACGAACTGTTGATGCTTTGACAACCGGACTAAAAGTGTGCGAATAATCCAATCCTGGTATTTGAGTAAAGCCCTGAGCCACTAGACGCGCCTTATAGCGTTCGATAGAACCATCAGAGTGATATTTAATTCTAAACACCCATTTTGAACCTACAACATTGGTGGATGGCGGCCGGGGAACCAACGTCCAAGTACGGTTGTGTTGTAGAGCATCAATTTCTTCAACCATGGCGGCCATCCATAAAGGATCCTTGGCCGCAGACTTAAAACCACGGGGTTCGGTAACAGAAGACAGGGCAGCATGCAAAGCATAGGAGTTAAGGCATGCAAAATCCGCTTGGTATTTGGGTTTAAAAATTCCTGCCTTGGAACGCGTCGTCATAGGATGACTGTTAGCTGAGGTATTAGATGAAGCCGGTTCAGAAACCAGAGCGGATTCTGGTATGGACTCGGAAATGGGCACATGCTCAGTATGAATAATGGGCTCGGAGACAGACACAACTGGTGTTGGGCCAGTTTGCGGCTGAAGTGAGGAAGCAGATGGAGCTGGGCCAGGTGCGTGTTCATTTGGAGGTGGGCCAGTTGAGTGGTCGGTTGAAGTTGGGCCTGAAGAGGAGACACATAATGGACATGAAACTGATGAAGTGGAGGATGTAGTTGCTATTGGGCTTGGGCTGGGCATGGGTTCAGAGGATGTTGGTATATCATCAGTAAAGGCTGAAAGCACCAAGCCTTGTAGATCCATAGTGCCATGAGTGTCTTTGAAAGGAAAAATCATCTCATTGAACCGAGCATGACGGGTGATGAATATCCGGTTAGAGACCGGATCTAAGCAACGGAACCCTTTATGAGAGGAGCTATAGCCGAGGAAAACACATGAAATACTCCGTGGCTCAAGTTTATGCTTGGCGTAGTCCCGTAAATAAGGAAAAACTTGACACCCGTAAACGCGAAAATTTGAGTATTGTGGCAACATATGAAAGAGGACTTGGAATGGGGACTTGTTCTCTAAGACAGAAGATGGGACACGGTTAATAATGTAGGTGGCCGAAGAAAATGCGTCCACCCAAAAATTAGCCGGAACGTGAGCATTAAATAACATAGCAAGACCCGTTTCAACTATATGACGATGTTTACGTTCAACACGGCCGTTTTGTTGAGGCGTGTATGGACAAGAATATCTATGAAAAGTGCCATTATCTTCAAATATTTTCCGAACCGTGTGATTAACAAACTCGGTACCACCATCACTCTGAAATACTTTGATTTTTCTCGAGCATTGTGTTTGAACTAGATTAATAAACACGGGTAAAACCGAATAAAATCCTGTCTTAGTTTTGAGTGGATAAAACCACGTAAACCTGGAATAATCATCAATAAAGATCACATAATAACGATAACCGTCTGTAGATGTAACGGGAGCAGGTCCCCATAAATCACAATGAACCAAGTCTAACGGAAAAGATGCACGTTTTTCATTATTAATAAAGGATAAACGTTGTCCCTTTGCAAGTTGACATGAATTACATATAGTGGGTTTAGGCAATAAAGAAGTAACTGACAAAACACCAATCTTGTTCAAAACAGAAATAACATCAAAGGAAACGTGTCCTAAACGAGAATGCCATAACTCATAAGAAGCTTTATTGGAAACAGCAACAACATAAGCTTGTGGTCGATCTTGAAGCACATAAAGTCCATCCGAGCATGTTCCTTTAGCGAGTACCTGTTTTGTTGTCCGATCTTGGATATGAAAATAATTTTGAGAGAAGAGCACATCAACAGGATGATCAGCAGTCAACTTGCTAATAGATAACAAATTCTTGGTAAGATTGGGAACAACGAGAACATCACGTAGTGTAATATTATTACAAAGTTTATATGACCCCGTATGAGTAATTGGAAGTCGCTTACCATTGCCAAAAGTAACCGTATCATTACCTGTATAAGGGGTAGAATGATGCAGACATTCTTGTTTGGAAGTCATGTGATCAGTGGAACCGGAATCACTTGTCCAATCTGGGTTGTCATGATTAACATGACACTGTGCGTGAAACGCCTTGGCTAATGAATCATCCAAAGGAGAAGCTTGAGATGCATACGTATGAAGACTTGGGCAAGATGATGCATAGTGACCATTGGTGCGACAAAGCTGACAGTGGGGCGGCCGACGGTTATTACCACGGCCTCGGTTATTTCCAGTATACGAGCCACGAGAATAGGAACCGCGAGCAGAGGAGCCGCGGCCCCGACCAGTACCAGAATCGCGTCGGTTGTTTTGAGCATGAAACGCAACGGGAGGGGTAGAGGTGCCATGAAGAGACTGCAAAAATAATTCATGGCTCTTGGCCTGAGCAATCAGATCACGAAAGGCTGGGGCAGGCTTTGTCGCACGTAGGGCAGTAGAGAAAACCTCATATGAGGGTCCAAGGCCGCACAAAAACCAATGCAATTTATCGATATCGGCAACCGGGTGACCGATGGCAGCAAGCTGTTCACAAATATTCTTAAATTTGCGAGCAAAAACAGTAACAGAAGTGGTACCTTTAGTTAATGAACGAAGCGAATCGCGTAAAGACTGAACTCGCTCAACAGAAGCATTGCTGTAGGCGGCTTCGAGTGCTGTCCAGATTTGTCGCGCACTATTTAAACCAAGAACCTCAGCCGCAGCCTCCTCTGTTAGAGAAGAAAGAAGGAGAAGGGCGGCTTTCTGATCATTAGCAGTCCATGAAGCGAACTCCGGATTGGCGATAGTTTTGTTATCGGCCGAGACGGTCTCCGATGGTGAAGATGAGGAGCCATCGATGTAAGCCGTGAGGTTGTGATGTGCGACTAGTAGACGCATGTGATTACGCCAAACTAGATAGTTTGTAGGAGAAAGTTTAATGGG